>NDGM011024184.1:0-11771 GCA_002564305.1 Octomys mimax
AAAAAAAAAAAAAAAAAAGGAGAAGAAGAAAAAAGAAAAGAAAAGAAAAAAGGATTAGACCCTTTTCCCCCTTGTCTTTGCTGCAACATTTAAAGACTCAGATATACTAAAACCAATAATTCAGTCAGTGTGATAGGCAAGAGACTGTTTATACAGCAGGTTGGACATTTCCTGTTACTTCAAACTACAACTGTGCCCTCAGGATGCTAGAGAGCCCCCCCCCCTACTGTAGGGAATGTCTGGACTGCAGTGAAAGGAAGAGGAAGGAATCCACAGCTCTGTGCTCCTTACCCCATTTCAAGCACAGAAGTTCTACTTTGGCTGGCCTCTGTATGACTTCTACCTAAGATATCCTCTAAACAAAGTGAAGAGTGACAAAGCATAAAACACACCCACCAAAGAGAAAAATAACAGACAGTGGGAGACAGTGAAATAGATGTTTTAGAAAAAGGACCAAGAGATGGGGAGGAGGAATATAATCATTATGTATTGTTTTAGTTTTTAAATCCCACTATTTGAAACAAAAACATGGACCAGGAGATGGCTCAGTAGAATAAGTGCTTGCCTGGCAAATGCAAGGGCTTGAATCCCCAGTTCCACAAAAAAACATGCATAAAATGGAATATATATATATATATATATATATATATATATATAATATTACATTACACAGTTCAAATTGTCTTACCTTCAAACAGTGCTTATAACTGTATGATGGGTATTTATCAGAGCCTTCTCCAGTTTCAGTGCGCCTCTTACAAAAAACAACAGCTTTTTCGTACAGGAAAATGTGTCGCTGCATTGGTTTGAATCTAGCAAAATCCTTCATTTTTGTGGCACCTTTCTTGTGTCCTAGCCAAACACTGAATCCTCCTTGCATTACCATCTTGCCAAGCTCATTTAAATTTCCCTAGATGGAAAATCAGAGACCATTAGTACAAGGCAGAGTGACATTCAGATTCCCGACATCAGCATTTTAGTGTTTCGCTTGACCTCCTAAAACCCTGAAGCATAATTTGTATTTTTAAATGAATTCATTATAACCTTTTATGTGAAAACATGCCATTCATTGCATATGTACAAAATTACTGTGGAGATGGAGGATAGAAGAAACATCCTATTCCTTATCTTCATACCATCTCTATGCAGAGATAATTCAGCCAGACTATGTCTCCTCATCTCTTCAATTAGAGCATGACATACACTACTCCGATTCCCCCACTGGGTGGAGCCAATCTATTAAAAGGCCGCAAGCTCTGGAGATTTAATCCATTTTTTCTATATCTATCCTAGCCCACAGCAAGCATCAATTGTGAGACAATAGTTTCTTGAGTAGCCCTAAACATGCCTTTAAGCAAGGTCTCCCTAGGTCTAGACTTTGGAGTAAGCTACTGAGGACATGAGAATGTCAAAAAGCTATTCAGTTGCTGATCGGAAGCCAATTCTCCACTTAGTAGTATTAGTCATAATGCTAATCTTTTGATCTCCATATTTCTGCCTCTTAGATGTTATATCTCAATTGATTACAGGTCAGTAAATACCAATATTGACATGCTCACTCTCTAAAATTCCAAAACTTATGATTTACTTACAATATAGCCATTTATTGCGATCTGATGCATGGAGTCGTTAACTGACTTCAGCAAATCCAGCATCGTGTCAAGTGCCTCCTGCAACTGAGTAGACCCTTCTGAATCTCTGCTATATTTCAATAGCTCCTGTAATTAGAAGTCATGAATTAACATGACTATCAGGGACATATTAAAATAGTTGGAGAAATGAATACATTTTTAGCTAAAATGCTTTTAAGCATGAATCTAAAGATAATGTCACTTTTGGAGTAATTTCTTTCATATGCTGTTTGTCACATGAATACTGTATTTAATAGCAATGCCAAAATTGAGTAAGAAGTAGAATAGTGACTGAAAGGGAGAAAACAATAAGCCTCATTCTTCTAGAGCTTGAGAATAGTAGGTATTGAGACATATTAGAGAGTAGTTTCTATAACATATTAATTTTAAATTACACATGTGTTTTTATCCTGTACATATAATCACGTTTCATCCAAGATACACTCATAATACATGCAGTATACATATAAAAATGTATTTTAAAGCCAGCTGTGCTGTACCTATCCTTGATACCAGATTTACCGATCCTTTCACATTATGTTAGAGGACTGTCATTTTCATTTTTCAGTGAGAAGGTCAATACAAAATAGAATCTCAAAACTAAGAATATGTTAGTTTAGATCTTTTTAATAATATGAAAAGTTCTTTAGTACAGCATTCTGCATGAAACAATGCACTGTGCATGGAAAATTAAATTATTAACGCTCCAGATATTTCCAGCTTGATACTTATTGCTGCCCTTGGTAATCATCGAAAATGCACACTGCACTGATTTTACTGCCAACTCCGGTCTTCCCACTTACTGAGCCCTCCTACTTCTGGTGCTTCCGAGCCAGTGACTCCATTGTCTGTGTATATTTGTGATACATAATAGTTACATTTCTTTGGGGGAATAGGTGTACATGCACACACACACACACACACACACACACACACACACAGAGAGAGAGAGAGACAGAGACAGAGAGAGAGACAGAGAGAGACAGACAGAGAGAGAGAGTCGATCTCTTTTGACTTCTTTGCCTCCCTTTTCTTATCCCTCTCTTCCCTGCTTTCCTTAATCCCTTTCCCTTTTCCAAAAAGTGAGATTATTTGCTTCTCAAAGACTTCCCTTTAAATGGCTTCACCTATCGCTTCTCGGCCTTTTGGCTAAGATCAAA
The DNA here is from genome assembly GCA_002564305.1 of Octomys mimax. NCBI lineage: Eukaryota > Metazoa > Chordata > Mammalia > Rodentia > Octodontidae > Octomys > Octomys mimax. The sequence goes on from NDGM011024184.1 coordinate 2,792, forward strand.
TGTAAATGGCTTCACCACACCTCCTCAAAAAAGTAAGTAAAGAAAGAAACAAATGTTTCATACATTTACCTTTAACAGTAACTGGTACTTTGTGATTCGTTGCACTGGCTTGAGCAAATAAGAATCCAAACCAAGTCTGTGATTTAATTTTCTTTGACATTCCTGTCATTAGAAGATAATTATCAATAAATTTAAATTGAAACATGTACCTGTGAAAATACCAAGTGTTCACTGATAAGCTCCAATGCATGAATACTTCTTAATTTATTTGAATGAATGTCTGTCAGAAAAATTGGTTACATGTGGCATAGAAATTATAAGTCACGATAATAACTACAGTAAACAGCATTTCAAATATTTGGGAGTTAGAATATTCAAGTATTTCAAAGACAAAAATGTTTTCATGTATAAATGTGTATTGATGTAGAACACTTAGAAAATAAGTACATTAATGACATTAAAAAATTCTCCAATATATCCAAGAAAAAAGTCCTTATCAACTGGTGCTATATTTCATCCAACAATTGACTGACTGTACTATAAATATAAGGGTCATGACTCTGCGTCCTGGGAACATGGTAGAGCCCATAATTAAGCCAAGATGAGACTGCTTAGGGAAAATATTCGTATAAGAAATGCAAAACACACAGAGGGTGAGAAAGGATATATCTGAATAAGACACAGGACCCTCAACTGGGTAGGGAGGGTCCAACATACAATCTAATTCAGATAAAATTTATCAATTTATGGCTAAAGATGGTGAGCGCATGCATGCTTTTAGATCTCCTCATTCACAAAAGCCAACTAAAATGATGGGAAAACTGCTTTCCTTGAGGCAAAAGCCCAAAGCAGATGGGAAAGGAGAAAATACTAACAAAGTTTGTAAGTTGAAATCCAAACTAAGTAGCGATGAGCCTCTAAACATGCTGGAGAAATGTGAATCTGTTAGCACAGAAGAAGGCCAAGGAAACGCTCATTTTATGTATGGAACGTCTCTCCATGTTCACCCCTGGCTCCCTCATAGAGACTCGGGAATTAGATACAAAGTACCTTTAAAAGTGGGAGATGAAAGTGGAGTTTAAAGTCTGATTAAGAAATAATTATTTAATAAGAAATATTGCTTAGGATGTAGAGCAATCAATGATCTCATATACTGTACGGGGGAATGCAAAACAGAGCAGCCACCTCAGAACACAATCCAATAGTACCTCAACATTTTAAAACTAGAGTTAGCATAGGACTCGACAGTTTTTCCAAGTACAGAGTCAAAAGAAATGAAAATATATGTCTAAAGAAGAACTTTCCCCAAAATTTTCATAGCAAGATTATTCATACTAATGAAAAAGTGGGAACAACCCAAATGTCCATCAACTGATGCTTAGATAGACAAAACGTAACATATCTAATCAACAGCAGCTTATTCAGCCACAAAAGAATGAAGAGAAGATGCACACTACAGGACTGATAAGCTTGAAAACATCACACCAAACGACAGAAGTAAACCTAAAGACTACGTAGTGTATGATTCCACTGACATGAAAAGTTTTGTGCCTATATCCATAGAGACCAAAAGCAGACTGGTGCTTTCCTAGGACTATGAGGATGCATGGAGGAAGACATCTGACTCGTAAACAGCACAGGGGGTTTTACTAACGGTAAAAATGTTCCTAAATTGATTGTGATGATGGCTATACAACATTAGGAATATTCTAAATCACTGAAGTGCATACTTTAACAGGGTGAATTTTATAGTTTTTAAGTTATATGTCAAATAAAGCTGCTATCAAAGAATTAAATGGGCATGAAATCTAAAATAAAAGTATCTCCAGTAACTGCACTACTATCTACAACTGGGTGGCTCTCTTCTCCTCCAGAAGAATAGATGTTTATCTAGACAGAGTAAAACTGAGGCTCTCTGGACTAAGGGACACAAGGTCTACATGGTGGGAGAAGGTCATATTGAAATCAAGTAGAGTAATTCACATATTTTTACCAAATGAACAACAAAAAGATAGCCTTCTTCTTCAACCTACTACCACAACACTGGCAGCCAGACCCTTGTATTAGACAGTCATCTGGGGAAGAGCCAAAAGCAAAGGACCTAGAGATCAGCTTGAGACAACACATAAGAATAAGGATCATGATAAAAAAAAAAAACATAGAAATGTACATGAAACTCTCAGTGGGCTTTTTAGTACTTATTCCAAATGTAAGTGAATGGGCAATTATCCTCAGAAGTATAAAGTAAGCATGAGTGGCAGGTAGCAAGTGAAGAAAAGGAAATTTTATTTGCAGACAACAGGAACTATTCTTAAAGAAGGCAACTATTTTCAAATGAAAAAATCTATTCTCATCTTCATAAGTTAAAATGCTGACATTATGAAATAAAAATAGGATTCTATTAAAGGGAATTGGGAAAGAACAAAAAGTTATTGCTTTCAGAATTGTGAATATAATAGCCAACATAAAATCCTCAATAAAAAGAAAGGAAATATGCCAGAAAGTAGAGTGAGATAACAAAGAACTAGAAAGCAAAGAAAAAAAGAAATAGAGGACCAACCCAGGGCATCCACTAGCTTAACAAGAGAAATTCCAGAAACAGAGAATGGGCACAAGTGAGTAGAGGAAATCAAAGAAAAAAATCAAAGTAAATGTGGACTGAAAGCTTCAAATTCTAAGTGATCACCACAACACAACCTTAATGATGCAAATAACATCAATATCCGAACCCTAAAGATAAAATAAGTTCCACAAGCTTTCACAGGACCAAATTAGGTCTCCAACAATGGACTGAAAATTAAACCAACATCAGATTTGTGAAAAGCAACACTGGAAATTAGAAGACAATTATTTCTTGTCTAAAATTCTATACCCATCCATGTAGAAGAAAGACATCTGCACACACCTATACTGTCAAAAACTTACCTGCTATGGACACTCTTAAACAACTGGATCATTTGTTCTACCAAACAGGAGACTATCCATCTATGGCAAATATTTAAGTGAAATAAATTGTGCAAATATATTTAAATATCACATTGTTTCACTGGTGTGAGAAACCACAAGTGTAACTAAGGATCAAAATGGGTGATGCACACTGGGAAGTAGGAAGAAAATTTTCAAGTGGGATGGGGAACAAGTGAGGGGGGAGGGAAAAGAGAAGAAAAGGAAAGGAAAACCGAAAATGGAAGGAAAACTTGGAAACAAAGCTTTTGTAAATAAAGAGGGGAAGAAGTGATTGAAGGGAGGGAAGGGCACTGGGAAAAAGGAGAATCAAGATATGTACAGGTACAAATTCTCTATGACAATGCGGTAATTATATAGAACAAAGTGCACCAATAAGGCAATTTAACAAAACAAGAGAGTAGAGCAAGAATGACAAAACACTTGACATCTGAGAAGCTGGAGAGCCTATTCAAGAGGCAAGTGATGGCTATCTGCAAAATGATATTCACCAAGATCCTAAGAGGGAGTCTAGATGAACAGGTCAGAAAACACTAAAAGAAGACAAAATTTAGAGAAAATCAACATGTATAAATATACTGAGAATACATTTGTATACCTCTTGAAACTGAGAGAGGTTGTGGTTGGAGTTAGGATAAGTACTCAGAAAATTAAGTGAGTAAACAGACAATTGCAAGAAAAACAAAATGGAAGGAAAATATATAGCACATTATAGGAGTAAGTACCAAAAGAAGTAGCTAACAGCACTGAAAGTGGTTGCCTCTGCAGTACAGCAAATGTGTGTACCTGTATGTATGTGTATGTGTGTCTGTTGGAGAAATACAGCTGTTCTTTAATCTATATGCATATATAATTTACTCATAGCGGAAAATTAATTTACAAATAAAGTAAGATATATACCAGTAGCTTCCAGAAAGAATATATTAAAACCTTGGATAATTACTATACCTTAAAAAAGGCACATTCTGAATACTTCTTCCAAACTGACTCTGATCTGGGCTTATTCTGACAGTATATTGCATAGATCTGAAAATCATCTTTCTGTGATAAAGAACAAATTTAAATATATTATCAATCTGTGGATATAAATGTTGTTAGCAAGAAAGGCTGAGCAAGAGTGACTGTGGCCAAGCATTACAAAGAAAGTGACCCAGAGGAACCTTCTTTGTATTCCAAGAACAGCAAGCCCATTGGACCCAATGATAAGATGCACAATTACCCAAGCAACTTTAGGACTTGCACGGGGTTTTTGTTTTGTTTTGTTTATATTTAGTACAGGGTCTCATTACATAGATTGCACACGTAGTGATCCTCCTGTTTTCAGCCTCCCAACCACTGGGATTATAGGCACGCACCACCAGGCCCACTCTCAAACACCGTCTCAGTGTGCCCCTGGGAGGGAGGATGCAGCATTGTATGTGGGGGATCGAACCCAGGCCACTGCACTCTGCCTAAGCAGGAGCTTTAAGGACATACAGTTCTGAACTATAAAAAAATGTTTTTCATATCCAGAAGCTAAGGGGCACCAGGAAACATGCTCTTTCTGTGTTATTAGTCTCTCAGGTTCCCACTGAATGAACTTGCAACTAACTTCTAGATTGCAGCCTGTGGTCCTTGGTCCATCACAGGGGCACTGTCCTTGTTGCAAAGCCCACCTGGGCATATGCCTATGTAAATTCTTCCTCCCTGGAATCATTATTCCATAACCATCATCTGCTATACTCTTATTCAATGTTTTGACACTCAACCAGAGTCATCCCTTTATAAAGCCATTGCTTACACCTCTGGTCTGTGTAAGGTGTCCTTCCATTTGGCTTGTCATAGGGTCCTTTGTGTATCTCTAACATACTGCAACTCATTCCATACACAATGGTTTCCATTTTTCTACCTGAATGTTTTTAGACCTGGTATCTACAATGCCTTGGACAGTGCTTGGCACATAGTAGGTGCTCATTAGATGATTGTTAAATGAATGAGCACACCATCAATAAGCATTTATTAAGCCACTGTTTATTGCCAAGAATTGCACTATCCTTATGAGATATACAGCAGACTGTAGAATGTACATCCTGTCTCAAATGTCTTCTCACTGAATTGGGGAAATAATTCATATATGTATGCATCTTAAGATATATAGGAACTGTAAAACCTGCAATGAGCAGCACAATCTTTATACAGTACCGTGCAAAAAGAAAATAGACTGCTATTGTTTGACGAAGCTGGGCAAAAATTTGTCCACAGTCCAAATGTGTTTAAAGTTGGAACATGTGGAGAAAGGTAATGTAGGGCCGAGGAGGCAGCTCAGCAGCTTAAGTGCCTGCCTGGCAAGCACAAAGTTTTGAGTTCAATTCCCAGTCAAAAAAAAAAAAAAAAAAAAAAGATTAAGGTAATGACATACAGCCCTTTCTTAGCCTTATTTGTCATTTGATAAATACTTTCTGAAATAGCTATTTCAAACTTGTTAATAATTGCCTCTTTCAAATTGATTCCAAAATCAAGACCAAATTAATCTTTCAGGAATACAAGGAAGTAGATAAGAAGAGCAAGGTTAGCAAAAACTGTTCTGAAGAAGCACTGTACTGGAGGAATTACAGTCACTAGGAAGTCAACTATACTAAGCACATTCTCAGGATGAGGAGTAATGAACTTCCCTGAATGATTTTGTTAAATAAAAACAATAGAAAGGTCTGCAATAGGCACCTTGGTGACTAAAAGTCTAACTAGATTTGCTTCTATAATTTTATACGTATGAGAAGGAAATACCAAGGCATCTTTCCAGCTAAAAATTAAACAAGCCCAAGAGTGACTTTGCTAGGATGATGTCAATGGTCATATCTTCACAGCCAGGATGATCTGTGGGCTCCTACAGTCGCTATTCCTAGGAGCTGAGGTACATGCATGTTTGATACCCCAGAACACAGCACATCCTCTAGGATTCTATTGCCATAGTTTCTGCAACAAAATTTGTTTGACATTGTTGTCTTAAAAAACAAATACATTTTGAATGAACTCTAATGTCACCAAATATGTTCTTATAAATGAGTCACTGTTTTGGTGGTCCATCTTTATACAATTAGAAAAACAAGTACAGGAGTCTGGGCATGGTGGCACATGCCTGTGATCCCAGCTCTAGGGAGGCTGAAAACAGGAAGATCACTGTGAGTCTGAGCTGCCTAGTGAGACCCTGCTTCAAAAAGAAAAAAAGAAAAAGCAAGTAGACATACCCTTTCCAGGAAACAAGGTCCCACTCTTTCCAGAGCGTTAGAACAATTTTCCAGACTGCTCATGAAAATGCTGTGAAAGTTTCAGAGAAAAAATATGAACGTGCAATACAAGAAACTAGTTATAGCTCTTGGAAATTTTTCATGAGAAAATACTCAGTTGGGCAATTACGTACTTGTTATGGAATTCATATATTTCTGCCATGTTTCCAAAGAGGACATCCTTTTTGTTTCTTAGGGCAGGTGGCATAAGATCAAACATTGCTGGATTATCCATTTCTGCTCTATAGCCCTAGTCAACAGAAATATATTTATGCATTTGTGAAAATATTTTGAATAACATTTGATTGGCTGCCAAATATATAAATACAGAAAAATACATAGGGAAGTAGGCAAATATATACTGGGTAAAGATGTTTGAATTTTTACATTTAATTCTCCTAGCCCCCAAATTTAACCATGATTCTTGTTTTAGAAGCAGAATAGGAAAGTCAAGGTCTTCCACTCAGTGAGCAAACTAAAATGACAGCTCCTTGACCTTTAAGGTAGTCTGTAATGTTGCAAACAACACAGAAACCAAATATGATCAATTATTGTACGGGTTGTCAACTTACCTTTCAGTTGACATTAAGTATTTAGGGTTTTTTTTTAGACCAAATAAACCTCATAGCATCTGTGTCAAATGAATCTTTTTATCTTATTTTCAGCTCTCTACTTCACAATCTCTAAGAAGCATCCTGAGAGTAATTTCAACAGCTCTTTGTATCCCTAAGAGAATAGCTTTTCTCCTCTTCAATAAATTCAGAAGCAAACATTCCCACGACTGAGATAGAACACAAATATGCATGTTTAAACAGCAAGCAACCTTAAGCAACAGGAGAAAGGAGCTGTGCTGGCATGTGGGAAGGAAGGAAACAAATTTAAAAAACTGCCTCAAATGCTTTCTAATGAATGCAAAATGGTAAAAGCCTAATTTGAGTCACGTACCAACAAAACGGTAAACAGCTCTTGAACATACACTCTTTCAGTCTGTATCAGCTCATTGAGGACATGCCTGTGATGAAAAGATCATATTTACTGGTTATTCTATTACTTAAAAATTATATCACAATTTTTTTTATCATTATAAATTGTCTAGGCCAGTGAGATAGCTCGGTGGATTAAATGCCTGCTTGGCAACCACAAGGACTGGAGTTCGATCCCTGCTACCACTGCCATGCTGGCCCCACCCCCAGGATGCACTGAGCTGGCCACTGAGGCTGGGCATGGTGGTGCAACCCTGTAATCCGAGCACTGGGGAGACTGAAAACAGGAGGTGCACCATGAGTTTGAGCTGCGTAGTGAGACCCTGTACCAAACACATTAAAAAACAAATAAATACAATAAAATGTATTTGAAAGAAAGGGGGATGCTGAAGGGTCATTTTAAAGTTAAAAGTACTATTTCTAACTTAATAAGATTAAGAAACAATTTGCTAGAAACTCAAAGAATTTATTCCTAAATGTCTGAGGCTGTAGTAACTTCTGAATATTTCTAAAATATGAGTTAGATTTATTATCCTGGTCTTTCCAAATGTAGATCACACTTAAGTTTCCATAAAAACTTTGTCTGCTGTCTACAAAGTGAAATACATTTTCTTTTCAATATGATTTCCAAGTGTAATCATATTTAAATTTATTTTCATTTCCTCAAATTTAAGTAATTCATTCAAGTCAAGTTTTAATTTTGGCTCTGTTTTTCTTTCTTCTTTTTACATTTTAAAGCATTTAACAATCAATTATGTTTGAAATATATGTGCATGTCTTGTGTGTATGTGTGTGTCTATGTACAACTTGCTGCAAAATTCTAGCTATTAAAACTCTGTTTTTATTTTTTTGTATTTAGGACAAGGTGGACAGGGTGGCCAGGATGTCACTCTGTAGATTGGACTCATAGTGATCCTCCTGTTTACAGCCTGCCAAGTGCTGGGATTACAGGTGTGAGACACCACACCCAGTCTCAATCGCCCTCTCAGCACGCCCTGTGGGCGGGATCAGCATGGCAGGCCTGGGGATCAAATGCCCTGATATGAAATTTTAAAAAGATATATTCTTATGACTAGACTACTAAAGGAATATTGTAAAAGAAAAACTGATTATTATTAATACCTACAAAATAGCATCTATACAATAATTTCTAAATTTAGCAATTTCATTCATTTTACTTATTAAAAGAATATAGCCAAAGTGTATAATTTTTTCTTACTAGTTGAATCATTTGTGGTAATATAATACATAGCACAATAACTATAGTTAATAACACTATGTTACATACTGGAAATTTACTTAGAATGTAGATTCTACTGTTCTCACCATAAAAAAGGTTACTATGTTATGTGATAAATATTCTAACAACTCTATATAGCAATGACTTTAGCATATATATATATATATATATATATATATATATCAAAGCACTTCACTAAATACCTTAAATACATACAAATTTATTTGTCAATTATACCTCAATAACACTGAAAAAAACTGCTATTTTCCTTTAAACTCAGAAAAAGAGATAAAAATTCTGGAAAGGGTTAATTTTCCTGAGATTTATCTATGATAAATAAATCATAGCTTGTCCAGCACTAAGTGCCAGAATTCTGACACATCAACTAGTGTCCTTCTAATGACAGCCATGGAGGTCCCATGGTGTAAACTCAAAGTTTTGAGCACATGGGCCATAACACTGAACCAGCCACTCATACAGAGAGATGTGTAGGTGGTCCATGTTAATAAATAAAAGATACTTCTTTATAA
>NDGM011024194.1:0-11182 GCA_002564305.1 Octomys mimax
TAGGACACTAGAAGAGGTCAAATGGAAAGTCCTTGAAGCTTCCATCCCTTAGGAAGATGACAAATCAAAAGTAGTATTAGAATATACTGAATGACAGAGATTAGTTCAATTTACAGAGATGTAAAGGATGTGGGTGATAGTACTCCCCATTGGTCTCCGCTTGAATCACCAGTCTGGATCCTACCAACTGAACAGTTGATCATGGATGACAGCAGACTACACACCTAGCTCCAGCCATCAGCTCGCCTCCCTAGATCTGGTGCCATCTTTCCATATCCATCAGGAAGGAGAATTAGACGTTCACACTGCCATGGCATGAATGCTAGTATGTATTCCTGGTTGTGTTCTCGCTCATACAATCAGAGATCCCCTGGCCTCAGAGCATCACATTACTCTATTATGCATAACAGGTAACACTGTGTAATTTGTACCTCTTGAGAGAGAGCTGACCAGTACCCTGGGTACTGTGCAAAATGCTCATGCTCCAGAGAATGAGGAGCGAGAGCTGTGAGGATCCACAGGCCTGCCACACTGGCACAGTTCACAGGAGCCCAGTGACTTGGGACATTCCAGAGCATTCACTCAAAGGCAAAAGAAGTCATTGCACCTTGCATTTATCACCCCTCAGCAGGAAGCACAATGTTGGTTCGAGTTTTGGAGGCAGTATCTTCCTCCCCTGGGAATATCATTCTAGCACATTTATTCCATGACATAAAAGGCTGCCAACTTCTGATGACATCCAAAAGCCAGCAGTAGTCTATAGTATGTCCAGTCTTGTCACTGGGCCCACGTAACCCACTATCCCTCCAGAGCCAAAGGAATCTGGGTAGGTAAAGATGCCATGTGAGGTTTCTGGAAAAACCCGAGAGGAAATATTGCATAGATTCTGGAGCAAAGACATGCCATCGACAGCAGAGCAGTGCTCCACATATAAAACACAGCCCTTAGCTCGTTGCCGAGCCTTGGGGGAGATGGAGTATCTGACCATAGATGATCAAGACTAGCCACAACCACTGAGTATAAGACTGGCACTGCCAGATGCACCCCATCATAATGTACATCACAGGTGGTACATAAAGGATCAAACACCAGCAGGACAAAGGGCACTGCCAAGCCTATGCCCGAGGGCCCACAACTTCATTTCTCCACAACTCTTGTATGGATGCCTCTCCAGTTCATGCCTGTGAACAACTAACAAGAAGAAAAATAATTATGCATGGCTCAGAGATGGCCAGAGGGTAAGTGAGGACATGGACTGCAATGGCACTGCCACCCCACTCAAGGGTGGGTCTGAAGGAAAGTGACAAGGGAAAATCTTCCCAGAAGGGAGCACAGTCAACTGGTCATCCACTTTGAATGGAAAGGGAAACCTGAGGTAAGGATGTACATGGACTCGTAGGCAATGATGACTGGCTTCTCTGGCAGGCCAGGACCTGTAAAGAGTAGTACTGGACAACTTGGGAAGAAGGGGATGTGGGGGAGAGATACGTGGACAACCCGTGAAAGCAGGCACAAAGTGTGAGATCTTTAGGTTGCACGGGGAGGCATGCTAGACAGTGTCCATCTGAAGAGGCGCTAAAAGGCCATGACGTACTGATGTTACCCAGCATCTGTCCCTCACCACTGAGTGCCACAGCAGTGGACTCAGGAATGAAGCAACCATGGTAGCATGGATGGACACTATGTACTGGCTCGCATTCACCATTGTTGAGCCCTATGTGTGGCACACATGTGGAAGAGAATAACCAGTTTTCTGGTGACAGACTATGTACATCAGACCTCTACCATCATGCAAAGACCTCTCCTGTCAAGCAATCCATCCTGACTGGAGCTGACACATAGTTGTCATGAGTTTTCCTTTCTAGCCTGTGAATCTAGGAAGGAAGGAAGGGGTGGCCCCTTCCCAGTGTCACTACATGAAGATCCACAGAGTATCAGACTTGCCAACATGGGTCTCCTGTACTAACACCTCAGAGCAAGGAGGGTGGCCTAACAGTGGGCATGTGACCACTGACCCTCCCACACACTGTCTCCAGAAGATGGCAGCCGCTGGAGTTGTGAAAGCCTTTGCTGAGACACCAACATGGAAGTGAACCTTGGTGAGAACAGGGTGCTGTCTTTCAGGCTGTGATATGTTGTATAAACCACCAGTTATGTCATGGTACTATGCCCCTAGGGGGAGCAATTCGCCCATCTGAGAAACACAAGATGACAGAAGGAGTAGCCCCTTTCCCATCATTCCCTGTGCAGAAAAAGAAACAACAGAGTGAAAAGACAACCCAGAGAGAATGGAGAACATCATTAAAATGTGCCATATCCATATACCAACTTCCCACAGGAATGTAAACATTATGTACTGCAAATACATATATATATATATATATATATATATATATATATATATTTTAGAAATCTGGCATGGTAGCGAATGCCTTTAAGCCTGGCACTCAGAAGGCTGAGGCAGGAGGATCATTGTGAGTTCAAGACCAGCCTAGAAGGGCCGGCAAGATAGCCCAGTAGACTAAATGCCTGCTTTGGCAAGCACAGGGAGCAGGATTCAATCCCAGGTCCCACACACCATGCCAGTCCTGACCCTGGGGCACCATGAGCTGGCCACCAAGTTCAGGCATGGTGGTGCATGCCTAAAATCCCAGTGCTTGGGAGACTGAAAACAGGAGGATCACTACAAGTCTGAGCTGCAAGTGAGACCCTTTACCAAACACATAAATGAAAACAAACAAACAAAAAAAGACCAGTCTGGGATATAAAGTGAGCTGAAGGCCAGCCTGAGCTACATAACAAGACCCTATCTAAAGAAAACAGGAAGGAAGGAAGGAAGGAAGGAAGAGAGAGAGAGAGAGAGAGCGAGCGAGAGAGAGCGAGCGAGAGAGGGCGTAGACATTTGCAGACACATGGATAGAACTGAAAGATACTATGTTACGTAAAATGCTGCCAGACACAGAAGACAAATACTACATGATCTTACTCCTATGTGTGAGCTTAAATTTTGCTTTCAGAGAGATAAAGAGTAAAATTGGGGCCAGTAGATGCTAAGAAGTGGGGAGAGACAGGTGAGAGAAGGAGCTGGACAGAGTACCTCATTAAAGTTAGGAAGAGTGAGTTCTGATGCCCTACAGTGTGGTTCACAATAATTTGTTACTGCAGTTCACAATAATTTGTTAGATATGTTGTGAAGAACAAAAGACAGGAATTCAACTGCTCCTAATACAAAGAAATGAAAAAAAAAAAAAACAAAGAAATGATAAATGTTTAAGGACATGGGTGTGCTCATTTGACTGCTATCTACTGTACACATGGATCAAATGAGCACAGTTTGCTTGGAAAATATGAACGATTATTGTGTACATAAAAGTAATATTAGCATAGAGTGTCTGGTTTGAAATCAGCTTTGCCATTTCCAAGCTTGGGCGAGCAATTTTTTAAAAATCTTTTATTCATTTGTTTGGTACAGGGTCTTACTACACAGCTCAGCCTCACAGTAATCCTCCCATCTCAGCCTCCCCAGTGCTGAGATTACAAGCGTGCACCACCACGCCCAGTCTGGGTAGCTGGCACAGCAGTACAACATGTGGTACTGGGAATCAAACCCGGATCCTTGTGCTTGGCAGGCACACACTTAGCCCGCCAAGCTATCTCCCCCACCCTAGACGAGTAATTTAATCTCTCCCTACCTTGGTTTCCTCATCTATACAATCATAATTACAGTTGCCCCTTCTGAATGGTGTCAATAGAATTCAATGAGGTTACAGTGCCCGGGACATTGCCATTACTAATTCTTTATGCACGTGCAATCAGAGAACACGCACTGTCACTGAAGTGGAACAAATCAGCGTATCAATTTCTGGACACTTATTTCCAAGTTTAGTGCTTCGGGTGTCATCTGGATAGTCCAGTGTTAGACCATGAGTGGATCTTCCTCCTCCCTACCCTTGCTATTGTAATGGCTTTTATCAGCTCGTGTTTGCAGCCCAGAATGCCTGCATTCTTGGTGGTGAACCGGTGCATGTGTAGAGCGCATCCCCCGCATCTCTTGCTCCCCTTCTGCAGAAGTTCTAGCTCCGTTTCCTATTATCTTGCTTTTCTTTGATTATCCCATTTATCACACTTGGAGTGCCTCACGGAAGAGAAACGATGCGATATTTAAGCTTGCGTGTCTGATGTGTCATTCAACCCTGATAAAATGTTATTGTGCCTTTGCTGATGGATTGTCCAGCTGCTGCTTGCGGCCGTGAACGCCTGGCTGGAGTCAGCCCGGCGCGTGAGCACGCAGGTTCTCCCGCACAGTGGCGGCGCCCCTGACCCGAGCAGCACGGAGGATCGCGTGGCCTGCAGAAGCCCCACAGCGCCGATTCCCGCAAAGCTGCAGCGTGGGGCTTCTACCTTCCAGGAGCCCCTTACAAGACTGAATACAGTTCTTTGTGAGTTTTTCCCCTCTCTTTTAATGTTGGATTGTGGCCTGGTTTTATGTGAAAATCACTAAGGTAAAGAGAAAATGCCCATCATAGTATAGTGGACCGAGCCCTGCTGAGGCACTTTGCACAGCATTTATCGTGGAGGCTGCACCTCGCCTTTGGAGCCTCGGCCTCAGTTAACTATTTCCAGAGACCGAGAAAGCTGAGGGTGGACTTGGATCGCTGCTCCAGCAGTGTCTTTTCCTCCCTTCTTCTACCAATAATTTCCATCTAGAGATGACTGAAAAAAAGAGGTTTGAGTTTGGCGTTTTTTTCTGAAGCCACTCCATAATTATAACAGCAATGGCAATATCGAGCATGTATTTACTATATTCTCTGACCCCAGCATCTTGCTGCCTTTTCTATCCTCCTCTGGTGTAATTCTCAGCAAACTGTTTGAAGAGCCCTAGCTAGACACACAGCTCGCTTTAGGGCTGAAGTCCCACAACGTGGAAATCTCTAATTTGGTCTCACCCCTAAGCAAACTGATCTGATAGAGATTTTCATGTGTCTCACCCAAGCAAACACAGCAAAGCCAACTCTTTAAACATAAATTTGCTACTGGAAAAAAAAAATTAATTTTTTTAAAAAAGCAGTTCAAGTTTCAAAAGATGATTTCTAAGTATTTTTCCCAAGCATTGCATAAACTGAGCAGTTGGGTGATTCTAATGGTGGCTGAGGTCCAAAGGCACAATTTTATTTCTGACTTTGCCAGACTCCTTCATCAGCCCTTGAATAAGCCAGTGAAGCCACCAGGCCCTCCTTTTGCATTTCTAATCAAACGCAGGCCACCACAGTAACCTGTCACCTGGGGAGCTCTCAGCAGAAAGATAAAGCTTTTTAAAGACTGTCATTATACTTGTTTGGGCCGGATTATGCTGCTGTCACCGACCTAGGTTTCCTTCTACACATGATAATTCAGCAGAGCTGGTTGAAACCTTTCTGCGTTTAATTTCTAAAGTAATAAGGTGCCTGACTTCATTTTCTTACAATGAAAGCTCATCAAGAGTGGAATGGTGAAAACTTCAACTCCAGCAGGAGCACATGTGTCATAAAGACACAGAATCTCAGAAATATACAAGATAAGAATCTCAGAGAGAGTCCTAGATGGCCCAGAAAGAGCCATTTTAAAGGCAAAAGTTTTTAAATTCCAGAGATAACATAAAAAAATTAAAAGGAGAAGCCAGGTGGTATATTCACTCATCAGGGTGAGAAATATTAAAACACATAAAAAGCTATTCAAGTATATTTTTCACATTTATTTATGTAAAGGAGATAAAGGATCACTTTATCCTACCCATAAGGATTACTGATCAATTCTTCTCTAAAACCTGAGATGTTTATTATTGTGTCTACAAAGTATAATAAATTAAAACATAACATCAAGTCATTCATTTATGTCAAACTCTCCTGGCAGTAACAGTACATATGATTTTTAAAATATTTATTTTGTCTTGGACTAAAACCTCATTCGCATAATAGTCTTGAACATTTCCCCACTGCTACCACATAAGATTTCTTGCTTTAAAAAGTAAAATATTTTTAAGTTATCCTCTTGAAACTACCATGCAACTAGTCTTCTCTTTGAAAACCAGTACATCAGGAGCCACTTTATATTTTATATGACAAGCTTTAAAATGGCAAATATTTAATTTTCACTTATAGTGAAAACTAAAGTGAAAAGCTCTTAAAATTATTTCAACCCGAAGGACAATTGTGTTTCCTCACTACTACTGAATTTACATGAAATACTATCTCCTGAACTCTTTCCTAATTTTTTACCTAACACACCAGTGCATTATCACCATGTAAGTGCTAACCTTGCTGGATAACCAAAGTACTTTCCTTAGTAATTTCCTAATAATTCTGATGAACCTTTTTTTCCTACTTCCATGCAGATTTTTGGCTCTGGAAGAGGTTACCAAAGCCAGCTAATCGCACCCATCCCCTCCTCATTAAAATAAGATTTATAAAACAATACAGACTCATACATTGGTATTGCGAGGCCACTCAGAAATCAGCCAAAAGTTTACATTTAAACTTTACCTTTGTAAAATGCCCAGTGAATCTCCCACTGCATTCTTCATGCCTTCCTTCCCAGGTTTCAGAATTTTCTCTTTGAAGGTATCAAATGCTTTAAAAGGCATTTTGAAGGGGGTAAGGGTACCTCCAAGCTGTTACCAGTAGCTCTCAGAAACTGTCATCTTTCCTCGCTTCCAGCATGGGGAGCATTCGGTTCCCTTGATGACCACCTGGAAGTCAGTGCTCATGGAGAGAACTACTTAAAAACCAAAAAGGAGACAATGCCTGGCCCCAGATTGTCCAGGAAGACACAACCCTCTCCTCTCTCTCCACCAAAGAAAAAGAAGAAGCTGAAGGTTTTCTAGCTGCAGATTCAGCCCCTTTGAAAGCTCCCAGCCCAGCTCAGCAGCAGCCTGCGGCCGCTCTCCAAGCAACCACCAACAGACTGAGCACAGCGTCTTGCTTGCCCTGGCTGCAGCTGGAGAAGCTGTCGTGGGCTCCAGCCCACGAGGGGCCCAGATCAGCTCCAGAGTCTGCAGCTGAGCTCCCCGGCTGGCCTGTGGCTCTCTCTGAGCAATGCTTCCCCAGGTAACGCTAGAGCGAGCTACACACCTGCCCCTCAGCTGGCTGCCTGGGCTTATTAATGGGCTCTCAGCCAGAGCAGGCGCTCAGAATGAAGTTGATGAAACATTTACAAGTCCTTGCTTTTCTGAGGTCTGGTCCTGCAGGCAGGCTCTCAGCCGCCACTTCATGCTGTTTGTTTCACTCAGAGTAAACTGCTGTTCAGCCAGTCGCTGGCGCAGACGTGGGCCTCCAAGAACCACTTGCCATTGAGTAGCCTGATGCACACCCCAGGCCAAGCCCACCTAGAAGACACTGGTTTGCTTCTCATCAACACAGCAGGCTTTCTCAAGAGGTGATGTAGATGTCACTAGGACCACATAACAGAAGAATTCCCAGTCAGTAACGGCACCTATTACAGTTTCTCGCTGGCTCCTGTGTCCTTGACATAAAGAAGATCCATCATCCAGGTGCCCAAGGCCCCTGTGTGCTGGATGTGCTTAGCAAGCTGCCCGTTGCTCCTGGGGTTTGTGCAGGCAGTTGCCCACCATCTGGGTCACTTCTGGACGTTTTTAGATCGCGGTGAGGCGTCACCTGCTCATCAAAGTCCCCTAGACAAGGTGCAGTGTCCCTCTGCACATTACCTGCCCTCCACCGTACCAGGACCTGGCTGGTAATGGGTGGAACCTAGAAGCCTGCTGGACTCACATTATGGGCTGCAGGATGAGGCCTCCACCAGTGATGTCACCAGGAGGAACTGGCCTTCATCTGTGCAGCTCTGGGGCTCCAACCTGGGACATGATTGAGGAACCACACACATTAGGCCCCTGGCTTTCCCGGGAGTCATTTCCACAGGACCAGTCACTGCTCTCCACGAGCCACAGTGCAGGTCCTTCTCTCAGACTTAGGTCACACCTGAAGACCCCCATGGGCTACACAGGGCAAGGATCTACTGGACTTTCCTTTCTGTAGGGTCCAAAGTGCTCTTCATATATTATCACAATCTTTCCACTGCTGCTTCATGATTAGTAACTTATTTTCTCCAGTTCCATTTATTGGAAAATGAAGCAAAGAGAGGTTGGGCTTGTCTGAGATCATAGAACTAGTAAGTACCAGAGTCCAGCTGCAGATCCAAAAGCCCTCTCTGTTTGTCTGTCTCCCCCAGCTCTCTTCATTCTTCCCTTCTTTCCTCTCCCCTCTGCCTTTCTCTCACACCCACACCATTGCAGCATATGCTGCTTGTCACATCATTCATTTATTTCAAGTGGACAGACTGGCAGCTCTCTGTAAATTTACCAAGTCATACAGCCAACATTATGGAGCAATTTTAGAACATTTCTGTTACCCCAATGAAGATCCCTCATATTTACTTTAAATCCCATCTACCACCCTCTATCCTGCCTCAGATAACTGCTAGTCTATTTTCTTTGCCTTTTTTTCCCCCCATTTTAGAGAAATAAAGCATATGTTCTATGGTTTCTGGTGGAAATTTTTACTTTTGCATTTGTGTATTTTTTAGTACTGGGCTTCTTTCATCTAGTGTAATGGGCTTGATGTCTGTTTAGGACCCAGCATGTGTCAGCAGTCTGTTCCTTCCTTTTTTGCTACAGAATACTTCATTGTATGCACACACTACATATTACCCCTCTATTGAAATATGGATGGACATTGATGTTATTTCCTATGTCTGGATAGTATGAATAAAACTGTTATAAACATGTCCTTGCAAGTCTTTGTGCAGATGTATGTTTTTCATCTTCCCTTCCTAAATATCTAGGAGTGGAATTGCTGGTTCTTATGGAGCACGTATGCTTAACTTTTAAGAAGCTACCAAATTAGTTTCTAAAGCGGCTGTACTGTTTTACATTCCTACCAGCACATATCAAGGATCTCACTTTTCTACATCCTTCTCAATATTTGTTTTCTGCCTTTTTCAGTATAACTATTCAAGAGGCATGATAAGGGTTATCTTACTGTAGGCTTAATCTATATTTCCCTTGTAATTAATGACATTGATCATCTTTACAGAGGCTTGTTAGCCATCTAAATATCTTTTGGGGGATGAAATTTATATCTAAATATATTTTCCACATTTTAAAATGATTTTGTGTCTGTTTATTATCAAGGTATATTGACATGTATCCTGGATACATGTTCCAAAGATGCCTCGTGTTTATCGGAGATACATTTTGCAAAAATTCCCCCCTCAGTCAGCTGTTTGCTATTTCATTCTTTTAATTTTGAAATAAATTTTTTTCTTATTTTGATGAGGTCAAATTAATTTTTCTTCTTTTATGAACTGTACTTTTGCATACCTAAGAATTCTTTGCCTAACCCGAAGCTGCAAAGGCTTTCTCCTACATGGTCTTCTAAGAAGTTTATTATTTCAGCACTTCTAGTTAAGTCTAGAGTCTATTTTGAGTTCAGTTTTATGCCTGGTGTGAGATAAATGTCGAGGTTCATCATGTGATGATCCAATTTTCTCAGCATCTTTTGTTAGAAACGCTATCCTTTCTCCAGTAAATTGTCTTGGCATCTTTGTCAAAAATCAATTGAACAAAAATATAAAGATTTATTTTGGGACTTTTACTTCTATTCAATTAATGTATATGTCTATTATTAACCCAGTATCACACTGTCTTGCTCCAGCTATACAGTAAGTTTTGAAGCTGAAAAATGGAAATCTTAACTTTCATCTCTTTTTAAAAATTATTTGGGCTCTCCTAATAATCTGTTTTTTGTTTTTTGGGTTTTTTTTACTTGTTTGGCTTTTTTTTATTTTAGGCGAGGTTCTACAGGGTGTTCAGGGTCTCACTACTAGATTGGACTTGTAGTGATCTGCCCATTTACAGCCTCCCAAGAACTGGGATTACAGGTGCATGCCACCAAGGTGTCTCAATTGCCATCTCAGCGCGCCCCAGGGGTGGGGCCAGCACGGCAGGCCCGGGGATCAAACCCCGGCCCCTGCGCCTGCTTGCAGGCATTTTAATCCACTGAGCTACTTGACTGACCCTCTCCTAGATCTTTTGCATTTTGCATATAAATTTTAGGAGCTGCTCATCCATGTCTACACACAAAAAAATCCTATCCAGCCCTGGGCTCTTACTTGTCTGATCACCCACTTGACAACACAACTTCTCAAGGCCCAAAAGCCCAAGGCCCCAGAAAGCCACACATTTAAACACTCTACCACGTCTTTAGCTCAAAAAGTGCTTTCATCTCTTGAAAGCAAATACAATCGCAATAAAATATGATTAACTGGGCCACCGAAATAGCTCAGTGCACTAAAGCGCCTGCTTAGGCAAGCTTAGGCAAGCACAGGGACTACGGTTAGATCAGCATCACATGCTGCACCAGCCCCGCCCCAGGGTGGGCGAAGCCAGCCAGTGTGGGCGTTGTGACGCAAGCCCGTAATTCTAGCACTGAGGAGGCTGAAAGCAGGAGGATCATAAGTCCAAGCTGCATAGTGATGAGACCCTGCAACCAAATATCCTATCCATGTGTTAATCATATATATATATATGGTAGTGCCACAGCAAGAATCTGCTGGTGAACCATCTAGCCGGTGCTCAACCCCACATACCTTTATATTTCTTTTCTCTCATGGCTCACCGTGGAATGGTTGCTAGGCAAAGACTGCATCTGTCTCAAAGGGCCAGTGACTGCCGAGAGCACTGACCCTTCCTACAATATGTTTTGCCCTGGAAATACTCTTGGATCTGCTAAGTGTCATAGTAGTGACTAAGATGGCTCATCATATTTCTAGAGTATTTTGTTCCCAGATTTTACGAATATGCATTGACTTATTAACTCCCCACAATGACCCTGTGTCCATCATTATATCATCTACATATGAGAAAACTGAGGCACAGAGAAGTTAGATTACTTCCTTAAATTCATACAGCAAAGAAACTGAATAGTAAATGGTATATAGACCCAGGAACTATGACAACAGAATATACACTTTTAACTTCTGAGAGCTGTGATAAGAGAGGCCTAAATCCAGGAGTGGTGGCCAGGCCTGTAATCCTAGCATTGTGGGAGTCAGAAGCAGGAGGATTACAGGTTTAAGACAAATATGGGCAACTTAGTGTCTTAGTAAAACTTTTTTTTTTTTTTTTTTTTTT
>NDGM011024203.1:0-16633 GCA_002564305.1 Octomys mimax
AGTGGAATAAGTGCTTCCCTGGCAAGCGCAAGGGCCTGAGCTCAATCCCCAGTTCCACAAAAAAAAAAGTACTATGGAAGGAAATAGCAGATGTGGAATGCAATTCCATTTCATTCTGCATGGATGCTTTAGAACACATTCAGCAACACCCAGAAATGGATCCACCACATAGGTAGCCATGGGAGCATTGACTTAATGGCTTACTTCATGCCCCACCCTCCCTAGAGTCACATGAGAAATTATTTCCCAAGACCATCTTGTGGTCAGAGTCAACAGTCATGTTTTCTCTTTCTGATAGACATCTGGTTGTTATAGTACTTTCCCCTACTGAAACTCTTTTTGATTTCTGGTTGCCAATGAAGCAGTACTGGGTCACAAGAGCTTTAAGAGACTAACAACTTTCTCAGGTGATTGGATTAGTTCTCTCAGCAATGGATAAGCCCTTTACAGAGCTGACCAGTATAAAGTGCCTGGTTCCCTTGGTCCTTTCTCTTCTGCACAAGGTGCCCACCATTCTCACACATGCTCCTGCCATGTGGTGCCACTCACATGTATATTACAGCCTGAGGCCCACGCCAGGTGCAACCACCCATGAGCTGAATACCTTTGATCTTTGCATACTTCCTAGTCTCAGGTATTCTGTTATAGCAACAGAAAATGAATGAATATGCTGATCTAGAATAGGAAATAACCAGAGTATTAACAGTATAGCAAATAGGACTCAAGAGTTGTGTGATTTGATATGAAATGACTGCTTTTAAGATTGTGACTCAAAAATATATCATTTGTTCTTTGGGAAATGTAATATTAAAGATACATTTAAGCCAGGCATGAATGTACATGGCTATAATCCTAACATTCTGCTGAGGCAGGAGAAGCCAAGTTCTAGGCCAAGATGAGCAACTCAGTGACTTAGTGAGACTCTCTCAAAATAAAAAAAACAAATTTTTAAGAAGGCTACAAATGTAACCCACTGCAAAGGTCCTGGGTTCAACCCCAAACAAAATGATTTGTTAGTATTACTGGGGAGAAATATGCAAAGGGCACAGAGAACCCATAGTATTTCTTGTACGTATATACAAATCTATTATCTCAAAACAAAAAGTTGAGTTAAAAGTAAATTAAGGAATAAAGGAAAACTAGAATAGATGCTATACACATGTGTTCATATAAAGATTACACAAGAAAAAGGACTCTGGTCTTGCTTCAAGTAAAGATCAGAGTACATGAAGTCTCTAAAAAGTAGAACAAATGGTTTATGGGTTAGGATCATGACTGGGTGTAGCACGCTCATGAATCAGTTCTATGGTCTTGGTCACGTTGAATAAATTCTTTAAACCTCATGATTGCCAGGCAGATGCTGTGTAACTGAGCTACATCCCAAGCCCAAACCTCACTTTCTTCATCAAGATGGGCAGCTTGTAAAGATGAGGCACTTGTAGCTCTACCATTGATGCTACGCCTATCTATGTCTCCAGGAAGCAACACGGAAGATGAAGGAGCACTCTGTCCACAGTCACCAGTAACAGAGATCATTAGCAACACAGAATAGAAGCAATCTGTAAATAACACATTCATTGAAAACTAGAATCAATGTGGGTATTTTAAGCATGTGTTGGAAATAGATTTTTACACTCTTGTCCTTTTGCCTGGAAAACAGGACTTAGGGGAAAACAAGTGTATTAAGTTTTTCCAGAGCTGCCCTAAAAAAGAAATATAGAGTCTGGTTTTTCCTAGTTAGTCTGGCAAGTGTTTCCAGTCCCAGCACCCAAAATTTGGATGCCATCATCTCCTAAATCTCTCGCTACCCATTTTTTCCTCTCTAGTCCAGTTGATGGCACATCTTTTATTTTGTTTTATTATTTTTTATGTATTTGGTATAGAGTCTCACTATGCAGCTCAGACTCATAGTGATCCTCCTGTTTTCAGCCTCCCTAGCACTGAGATTACGGGCAGGCACCACCACACCTGAACTCCGTTACCAGCTCAGCACACCTGGGCACAGGGCCATTGTGGCATGAAGTATTAGTGATCAAACCCTGGCCCCTGCACTTGCCTAAGCAGGCACTGAGTCCACTGAACTATCTTGGCTGCCCAAGTTAATGACAAATCTTTACAGACAAGTGTCAAACTGCAACCCCAAACCCACTGATTTATTACAAAGTATCAACACTGCCATTAAAACTGAATACTAGAGGAGATATAATTGAAGGACCATTTTGTATTTGTATATACAAAATAGAATAGATATACAGCTACTTGAGAAGAAAGATTTGTACTAATAGTGTTTAGACAGGATATCATGTCTGCATTTTATACTATGAATAACCACTACAAAGACAACAATATGCAATGTACTAATTATTGAAACTGTCCTACTAATTGGTTTTGAAACTATCTCATTGTTAGTTGTTTCTCAATGAAATTAATAAAAAATAAAAAATCCATGTAACACACACACACACACACACACACACACGAAAAAAAAAAAGTAGAAGGTAGCCTTGTATAAAGGGGGAAATGTACTTGTCAGTACCAATCTACTACCTAGAGTAACTCTGTGGAAAACAAGTTTATATGACCCAAGAGTCTGGCATCAAAATCACTGAGACTCACTACAGAGAACCGTGATGTAGCAACATACCTGTTTAATGATGTTTGGGTTTAAGACCTATCACTTGGGCTTACAACCTGCACTTGGACCTAAGATAGAGCAACATGAGCAGCAGTGAGGTCTTATAGTGCTTCTTCTACACTACAAGTAATTTTTGCTGATTGCACTCTATGGTATGGTACTATAATTTTTATTTTCTCTTATACATTACAGTACTGTGTGGGAGAATTATTCAAATAAAGCAAAATCATCAAAAAACTGAATACTGATGTTTTAGTTTATAATAAAACAATTCTACATTAATATCTTTTCCCTCAAAATACAAATGAATAACACATGTGTCATAGGTTCTCCACCATGGTGCTAATCTAGTTATTAACACTGGAAGCAAGGGCAGTTTCAGTTCAAAACCTTCTATCAATCTTTACTTATTAGAAATCCCAAGTTCTTATCATTCATGCCCTTTATCATTAGACCCTACACATTCCTCCACACCCTTCTACTGCTTTTTCTCTCTTTGATACTTCGGCTCTTGCCAATCTGTTTGAAGTGTCCCTCAAACTTCAGGCACTCCCTCAGACGGGAACCTCACAATGCTACCTCATTTAGGAGCAGATGAAGATACAGTTAATCAAGACAAAGTCACGGTGGACTAGTCTGAAAGGGAAGTCTCTAAACTAATGTGACTGGCGTGCTTCTGAAGTAGAAAAGAAACCAATGTCAAGCACACAGGGAAGGTGATGTCATGAGAGATACACAATGAGGAAGAAAATTTTATGTGGTGACAGAGGCAGATGGGAGCAATGTGTCCACAAGCCAAGAACTGTGAGCCACACTAGAAGCTAAGCGGAAGGCATGGGGCAGACTCTCCCCATAGCCTGTGGAGACAGCGGTTCTACAAAAACCTAGATTTCAGACTTTGAGTTTCCAGAACTGTGAGGGAATACTTTTCCATGGATTTAAGCCATCTGGTATAGGGAGCATGTTGTTAAGGCAGGCCTCGCAAACGATGCTACTGTCCACTACGGTCCCTTCAGCTTGCCATGGACTGGGTCCATTATTCCTCTCATCAGACAGCACTCCATGTCTTTGCCATCCATCTTTTGAATCTAGTTCAGACCTCCACCTCATTAATCATCCTTTACCAATCCTTAAAGAAGAAAGTGATTTTTCCCTCTAACACTCTATTCAAGCCAGGTATAGTGGTTCAAACCCATAATCTCAGTACTCTGGAAGGAGGATCACAAATTTGAGCCCAGCTTGGGCAACGTGCAACTTGGTAAGGTCCCGTTTGAAACAATGCAAAGGCCTGTGTTCAATCTCCAGTTCCATAAACCCGATCAAACAGAAATTCATGGCGTCATAATTGTTCTTATTGGTGGCACTTGCGGTTTGTTCCTTGAATTTTACTCTTTTACAGTGGGAATCTTGTCTTTTATTCCATGTTGCCCAACAGGGTGACTGGTCTGTGCCCAGCACTTTATATATATATTAATGAATATTGGCTGCTGAATTGATCTCCCCATGACGGACCAAAAGTGTCATCTTTTAAAATCAAAATCTTGTATGTATATCTCCACAAAGCCCACAGACCTAAGTTTCCCTCCTGCCCCAAGGTCTTTAAAGAAAGTGGTATTTTTAATCCCATGTGCAACTTCAGGGTAGATTGCAGGAATACTGGAAAGGGGATTGAGCCTGCTTGTGAAGAGTAACCACTGATCAAAATCCCACCAGATGTTGGTCTACACTGTGCTCTTCAGAGGGTGTGCTGTGCTGGGCTGTGCTGAGGCCAAGCCATCACTCGGTTTCTCTCCTGACCACCTTGAGGAGATGGAGCAGGGAAAGGAAGCAGAGACAAAGAAGGAGTGTAGGACCTTCTGGAAAACCCTGAACTAGGAGCTGATATTTTCAGTATTTGTCAATGTGCTCTCACCTTTATCAGTGCCCTACTTATCACCAACTATCAATATCCATCTAAATTCAGTTATCTCCTGCCCAGGCTGGCCATTCTTAGCTCTCTTGTCTTCCATCACCACAATCTTTATCTGTATCAGACAATCTTTCTCAAATTTCATGGACCCTTACTGCCTATTGGTGGTGTTGCACTATGTTTTAAAAAAGAAATTGGAACACAGGCCACTATAATGAATTTAATTAACTTACCACTACCTTTATACAAATGAACAAGTGGAATCCCTTGTTGTATGTAGTGTGTAGACAAGCTTTTCAATGTGGGGGGAGGAAAAGGAAGAGACCTAGGTATACATTACTGTTTATTATACAAAGTAGTAGACTGGATAATGGTGCCCCAAAACATCAGCATTCTGGTTCCCAATGTGTGAACATGGTCTCTCTCATGACAAAGGGACTTCACAGGTTGCTATGGCTTGGGTATGGTTTCAGTGTGTTCCTCAAGGGTTCATATGTTGGGGTTTTGTCCTGAGTGTGGTGATGTTGGGTGGTCAGATCTTGAGAAGGTGGGGCCTTGAGGAGGAGACTCTTACATCACTGAGGGCGCCCTCAGAAGTGATTAAGGTCACTCTCTTGAGAGAAAGAGGCTACAAAGCCTGAACCCACCCACTGTCCAATGGCTGACTGGTTTCCTGTTTTGGCAATACGGTCTCTTCCCCCTCCCCGACACACATTCCTGCCCCTTACCACAGCCAGTGCTCATGCTGTTTGGATTTTCAGCCTCCAAAACTACGAGTTAAATAAATTGGGGATGGAGAAACAATCCCAAAATGGCTGAGTGAGGCCAGTGTCATCACAATGGTCCTTACAGAGGGAAGACAGGCCAGAAAGAAATGGGGAAAGGTGACACAAAGGCAGATGCAGAGCTTGAGGAGATGCAGAGTTTGAAGTGGTCCTCTCTGAAGAAAGACAGAGCTGTGAGCCAAGAAAGAGGAGGAAAAGTATAAATGCAAAAGTAAGGAAACAGACTCTCCCTTGGGGGTCCACTAATACCTGGGTTTTATCCCATAAGGCCCAAGTTGAACTTCTGGCCTCCAGAACTACAGCAAAGGAGATGTGTGTTGTTTTCAACTACTAAAATTTCATTAACTTGCAGCAATAAAAACAAAAATTAACACTGAGAATAACCAAGCTTCTACCCACCTCCAGTGTGCCCTCGGATGGCTACTGTACAGGTCCTACGTGAGTTCACTATCTCTTAAGTCTAGAGGAAAGGTCTGTCATGTGTCCCCTTACACTGACATCATCCTTCACCTCTGTGCAGATTTGGACATGCGCTACTTCCTCTTTCTTGAAATGTTATTATGCTTTGACTTCCAGGGGCCAAGCTGTTCTAGGTTTCCTCCTAGTCTAATGACATTTCCTTTTCCTTTTTTGAATCCTACTCTTCCCTCCAACCACAGAAGGTTGGAACACTCTAGAACTTAGTCCTGGGATATCATGGCTATCCATATCTGGTCTCATGTTACTTTACTCAATTTAACTTTGAAAAGCAGTCTTCATAAGAAAGGCAACCACCAGCCCAGAAATCTTCCCTAAGCATGTCCAGGCTAGAACATGTGCAGTGCTCTCTGCCACTTGCTGGCTTCATTGGCTAATGGGCACCTCACACTAATGTGCCCCACAGCAAGACAGATTTCTTCATCCATAATCCTCATACCACCCTAGCACCTTTATTCATCTTCCCCTTCCCCTTCCCTGAATTTTAGGCTAAATCTTACTTCCTCTTTTTTTCTACCTATGTAGCACTAAGGTTATATGTGTGTTGGGGAGAAACAGGGAAGATCTTCCCAAAATGTTAATTCCCATTGTATTCAGAATAAAATCCCAACTTTCCACATCTCACGGGAAGCATAATCTGAACCCATCCTTTTCGTCTTTATGCATGCTGGAGTGACCATGATGATATCTTCCTGTTTCTTCACAGGAAGTCTTTGTACCTGAGCCCTTCTTCCACCAGAACTTCCTATGCTGTTTCCCTTACGCCACCCTCACTGCTGTAAAAATATCAGCTCATCATATTTCTGCACCACCTGTTATGGCTTGGATCCTAAATATCACCCAAAGGCTCATGTGGTAAAGATTTGGTCCTAGCTGCTGGGGCTGCTGGGAGAGGAAACATTAGCAGGTGGGGCTTAGCAGATAGATGGAGGTTAGGTCCCTGGGGGCTGTCACTGTAGAGGACTGTGGGACTCCGGAGCCTCTCTTCCTTTATTCACCCCCATGTTTTGTCTTGCCAGGACCCCAACATGATGGAGACACATGACCATAAACTGAGACCTCTGAAATCATAAGCCAAAGTAAATCTTTCCTCTCCTAATGTTGACCATTTCTGATATTTCATCACAGCTCAAGAAGCTTGCTGACACACGACCCTGAGTGCCCTAAGCCTATTAAACCCACTACTTTTCCACATATTCATAGACACATGTGCATTCACACATTCACACAGATGCCACTCTGTCTCTTTATCCTCATTTATTTTATTTGTAGTGCTTTCATTACCTGGCATTGTATTACTTATTTATTGTTCACTCTTTGTTTATCTCATCTGCTAGGATGTATGTATACTGCGAAGAATAAGATTACTTTGGTTAGCATTACTCGTTGCCACGTTCTTGGCTCTCAGAAGAGAGCTGGCTACACAGGAGGTGTGCAGTAAGTACTTTATAACACTTTATGTTAAATGCAAGTTGCTTACCTATTAATTTTGATAAATATCAGCTGTACTGTATATAAATTGTTGGCTGGCCATGCGATACCTATGTATTAAATTTCTGAAGATTAAGAGCCATATCTCATAGTTTTCCTGTCACCCCATGGACAAGGACCACAGTAGCAATCTGGGCTGACATGCCCATGGTGGGTCCTCTTTTCTCCTCCAGCCTCCCTGCCCTCTACTCCATAGGCCAACGATCTCACAGCAAACTGATGAAGACAGGAAGAGGAAAGTCTGCACCTGGATCTCAATCTAGTGGCAGAGCACATGCACATCTCACCCACTTTCACCAAGGGAGGAACCAGTAAGCAGAGTTTCCCTCCTTGGGTCCCTGGACTCCCAGAATGCCCTGGGGCAGTATGCAAAGACATCCCACTGTCCAGCGATGGCCAGTGCAGAGGTCCCAACCAACCCAGGACACAGAGACCAGCATCATCCTGTCTTGATCCCTCCTCATTCATTCAACAGTAAGCACATAGCACTGCAGATCACCGGTAGTGTGAACAGCTGCTTCATTAATTCAGCTTTGTGTGCATTTATATGAGCTCAGCTACACTCTAGATCATAGATGTTGACATCCTCATCAAATACTGATCACATTACCACATAGATAAAGGCAGTTCATAGTTATTTTTCAAGTGAATAGATGACCGCATATTCAGTCAGGAAATAGCTAGCGTTGGTGCTTTGTCCAAGTTCAGGGGCTGTGAGGAGCCTGCCTATCTCCTGGTGATGGATTGTGCTGAAATGTCTTTTAGTATCAGTGAGGCTTTTTAGTTCTCAGAATGTGATCACAGATACGGTGGGGGGCTGTGGATGTTGGATGTGATTTCTTCTGTTTCACATTACAATAAGCTAGACTTTGGCAGTTCTCGGTACTTTATAAGGACCTCGGCACACATTCGCACTAATTGTGCACTTATTTTCCCAGGCAGGCAGTTTCGAGGATGAGCACCGATATATTTCTCTGCTGCTTTGGGGCAACCCGAACAATTTAGGTTGATTTCCAGAGAACTAAGTTCTCTGGCTTCCCCTGGTTAGGATCTGATAGTTTTCTCAGTTCCTGAGAGTCTGCTTCCGGCTCCTTAAATCTGTCTGCTCTGTTCCTATCTTTAGCAAGCATTTAGATAAGACCTAATGTTTTCCTGCCAAAACCTGCAGGAATACTTTTCTGTTCTTTCTCCTCTTTTCTGAAGACTGGTGAACAGGTCTAAAATAGGGTGATCTCCTTTAACTAAGGCAGTCAGGCCCAGTAGGAACTGCCCTTTCGGCAGCAGGCAGCTGTCCAAGGTGGAGGCAAATATTTCACTGGTGTCACTGGGCTGAACACACAGCAGGGGCAGGAGAATGAACATCAGAGATGACTGTTTAGATGAGGCCCTACTGTGCTGACAAGTTTCCAATAAGGTGGAAGGGGTGGGCATGGGCCAGGAGGATTCCAAAGACCTGATGAATCAGGAAGCTATCAGCAGCACACTGGTCAAAGGACAGAGTGGTATTTCTGAACTCACAACTACTACTCACAAAAGCAGGGACAACATCACAAGTGGCAACAGGGACAATATTCCAAAGCTAAAACCAGAGTAACAAACAGAAGGAGTATGGTGAAGTAAAAGAACCTGTCAGGCCAGCAGTACTTTGGGTACCATGAGAAGGAAAAAGGAGGAGGATATGAGCCACGCCAGTCCTCAGCAGGCCTAGTCCCACACTGAAGCTGTCCATCAGCACCCTGGCTCCTGTGGGGACTCTCCCAGCACTGTGTCCGCTCCCCTAGGTTGTCATGAAGGGCGCTGTAAAATGTGGGAAGTGTTACACACTGACCAGGTATGCTAGTCAGCTTTTATGACTATAGCCAATCCTTGGCATAGTCAAAGTATGCAGAGAAAACACTTACTTCAGCTGCATGACAGTTGGTTGCATTGTTTATGGGCCCCTGGGGAGGCAGTACAGCATGGCGGGCCAGAGGCAGAGGAGAGAAACCTCTCACTTCATGGCCCTGAAGTAAAACTACACGAACAAGACAAGATCTGGGGCCCCTCCTTTCCCTTCCAACGGCATGCCCCCAGTGACCCAAGTTCCTGTCGACAGGCTCCACCTCTTGAAGATTTCACCACCCCCCAAACTTTAACACATAAGCCTTTGGGGACACTTGCATACAAACTCTAGCTCCCAGGAACAGTCCCTTCTGCACTGGACACTAAGAACACTAGGATGTACATGGCAAAGCGCACTCTTGAGACAATAGACCCAGATGACGGGACAGTGAAGACGGAAATGTCCAGAAGGGAGACTCTGAGAGAGAGGGCTGAGACGCAGCAGGCAGCATAGTCTTTTTTTGGAGCAGATGCTGAAGGGAAGCGGAAGTTTGGAGGTGACTGCATTAGGGACTCCCAAAGCTGGTTTTGCTGACACTGAGATTTTCCTAGAGATGGCTCTGTTGGGAGTTTCTTTAATTAAGTTCAAAGAAACAGATGCATCTGAGTCTGACTCAAGGCAGGCTCTCACTTCTTCTCCTAGCCATCAGTACCTCACCTCCTTTGATTCTTGCCTCTTCTCTCTAAGGGATTTGAAATTCTGTTGCCCAAAGGACAACAGTAGACAGGGTCACCAGCACCCAACCTTCGTGTAAACAGGGTCACCGACACCCAACCCTCCCAGGCAGTAAAGGCATGAAAAGACTTAGGGATCTCCACTGTACAGTATCCCCTTCCCTAATTAGCCCATGGATGTGGTATATGTTATCTGGCTCTCTGCTTCCAAAATGATCAACAATCCATATGGCAGTTTATTTAGCAAGGTCACAAATATTGGGTGTTGCCACCATAACTATCTGGAAGAAATCCAACGATATAGCAATGTGAAAAACAGAGCCCTTGGCAAGATGTTTGAACATGTTTGGGCCCAAATAAATGGCTCTTTTGAGATGCTGTCTTTATTTATTATTTCAGTAACATCTAGTTTAGCCAATTGTTTCAAGTAACTTCACTTCCTCAGAAGTTTGAGTTAGCATATAGATTCTGTCATTTTCAAATGAAAATTTCCATTTTCCTAAATTAATTAATATGACAAAGTGACATGCTTTTGATTGCTTGATCTATTATAACTAGATTTAACCACAATTTCTGGATATAACAGTAGCAAAAGCCACAAAAAGTGAATTAGCCTTGAATTATAGTCCTGGCCACCCTGTCTTTGATCTCAAAACCCCACACAGCTCAGTAACCCTGTCTTGGTTATCGTTTTTTGTGTGTAAAAATTCAAGAGGATGGTAGTTATGAAAAGAAGGTTGCATGAATTAAATGAGCTGTGTAGTATGAAGTGCCATAAAAACAGTTAGGAATGTGCCCTAGGTGGATGTCTCAATTGAATGTCAATGGGAGTCAGGAAGATAGGAGGAGGCTGAGAGGAGGGGCTTCTGGGAGGCGGGGCTTCTTTAATACACAGGTTCTGATCTTGAACACTAAATGGGATCACAACTGTGGTGTATTAGTCAATAATCAGCATCTCATGGAGCAGTTATTTAACTGAAAGTAAGCCCCCCCGCCAGGTTTTTATACTGGCATGGGGGAGGGGCAGTGTACCTAGACTGAGTTGCTTTTCCAAGTTGGCCATTATGAGTTTTAATAGAATTATAAGTTTTAAGACAATGAAAGGATTCCAAATCCCTAGTGATTTCTCCCCAGTTGTAAAAAGTCACTTGCTTCTCAGAATTGAGACTGCTTTATAAACTCCCGACTAATGAGAAAACACTTCTGTAAGTACTGAGAAGCTGAGCAAAGATGTTGAACACTCACTTTGTGCACCAAGCATCCCAGACTCAAGCTTAGTACTCAGGTGGGAACCCAGATGCACGGCTCCAGCTATGCTTGTTGGGGGCCCCATTACTGTCCCTCCAGTTCTCTGACCTGGACATCTCAGAACAGAAGCGGCTTGCTACCGTGTTTCCCTGAAAATAAGACCTAGATATAAAATAAACCCAAACTTCTCGTTCTCACGGTGATGGCCAGTGTCTGAAGAAGATTACACCTCACTACCCTCTTGCTCAGTGGAGACGTGGTAAGCCAAGTACAGCAAGTACAGGCTGACCGGGGCTGGCATTTTAGATCTTTAGTTTTCAGGGCTGATTATGTTCCTAGTAGCTCTTATTTTCAGGGAAACAGCATTCAATCCTTCAAGAAAACATTTTTTAAATGTTTTAAAATCATTTATTATTTATTTATTTGGTACGGGGTGTTACTACACAGCTCAGACTCACAGAGATCCTCCTGTCTCTATACTGGGGTTACAGGCATGCACCACCATGCACAGTTTCAGTCCCTGGCATGGCGGCATGGCATGCAATGCCAGGGACTGAACCTGGGTTCTTGTGCTTGCCAGGCAAGGGCTCAGATCACCAAGCTATCTCCTCAGACCCAGGAACACTTTTCTTTAAAATAAAAAAAAAATTAAAAATAAAAGATTGATTAAATATATAGTTCAATACTGTATAGCAAATATAAGCAAAATGTAAATGTAATATATATATATATATATATATATATTCCAGAGATTAGATTTTTCAAACTAATAATGAAACTCATTCCATCTTTTTTTTTTTTTTGGCGGAACCACAGATTGAACTCAGGCCCTTGTGCTTGCCATAGAAGTACTTATTCCACTGAACCATCTCCTTAGCCCCTCATTCCATCTTTTTTTTAAGTTAGAAATTAAGCCTGTGATATGGCAAAAGACAGGAAGATCACAAGATTAATACCCTCCTCACACTAGGCACTGACTTTTCACACAGCAGACAGAGGTCCTGAGAGGACATCTAATATATTATACATATATACATATATGCAAATATATGTGTATATTATACATATAATATATGTATATACATATATTATATATGTATATATTATATACATATATGTAAATATAAGTGTATATATAATATATACATATATACATATATGTATATATATATATATATATATATATATATATATACACACATTAGAAAAGTGTGGGAAAGGTTTTTAAGACTGTGGGAAGGGTTTATAAAGCCTTAAAAAATATATATAAATATAATGTCACCACTTCTCTGATTTTCCCTTATCGCGGGGCATCTGAAACGTAGCCTCAGGGATGAGGACTGCTGTAGTTCAGTGCTTGTTAGATCCTTGTAATGGTTGATACATCGTGTCAACTTGAGAAGTTTAGAAGTTTAACTAATATAATTTTGTGGAAACATGTAAATAAGCGTCCCATGTGTGATGCTCAGTCCTGGAGGAGAAACAGCTGACCTGCTTCTGGGGTGGATTGCGTTGGATGTTTGCTTTACTCCGTGCCCGTATAGGTATCTCATTACATCCCCGTTATCTGTGGAGGGTGCTTCCGTTCAGGACCGAAGCTACCCCAAAGTTGCCTCCTGACTTTGTACTGACTTCCTAAGCGAACAAGATGACAATCTAGTCTGGACCTCGCCTCCGCTCTCGGAAGGCAGCCTATCAGCACAGTACCGATTTCCGAGCTCGGGGCAGGAGTGCCAGCGGGGGGCGGCGGAAGCTGGGGGTGTTCTGTACTGAGGCTGTTGGCGCTCTGCGTTCACTGACTCGCCCCCTTCACTCACCACTGCGTGATTCATCCACGCTGGAAAAACGCCGTCTAGAGCCTTGGGGTAAATAAGCTCTCGATTGTAGAGAAATATGGTCCAGAACACCAGAAACACAAACTGGAAAATAAAACACAAAAATAGGACCATTAAGTTTGCTTTCAACCAAAATTCTCTAAGACAATCAAGGAAGCACAGCAAAATAAAAGTAAGTACCTGTTTTAATATCTTAGATTCATTCATATCATGGGACTGTAAAATGAACAGGGGAGACACCGTTTGTGGTGGCTCTAGCTCCTCTCTCTGGGGATATCTCAATGCACCAGAGCTGGGGATCAAAGCATGGTGGGGAGAGAAGCTACAGAGAAAGAGATGCACCCACCAGTCTTGGATTATAACCAGTGAGTTCTCTTCTAAGTGCATACCAAGAGTCCAAGACTAAGTTCACTGCCCACTTGATGCAGGCTGTAGCAGCCTGGCCCAGGGGCACATGCCTGTAGTCCAGCACTCTCCGGAGCTGAGAGACGCACGCTAGTGCCTCCCTATTTCCCAGCTTGACTTTCACGGACTCTCTGTTTTGTGGGTTTTCAAAAAATATAAATCTAAATTATTTATCACAGATTTTTTGCTATATGGTGGGATTTTGCAGTACTGTGGAATATAGGTATGTTGTTAAAATTAGGTTTACCACCGAGTTTAGAGAATGGTTTGAAAAGTGTGGGAAAGGTTTATAAGACTGTGGGAAGGGTTTATAAAGCCTTAAGATATACATAAATACTAAAATAAATATAAGGTCACTACCTCGCTGATTTTATCGTAGGGTGTCTAGAACATAGCCTGGGGAATAAGTGCGGACCGCTGTAGTTCAGTGCTTGTTAGATCCTTGTAGCAGTTGATACATCGTGTCAACTCGTGAAGTTTAGAAGTTTAAGCAACTCAGCGGGGTCAGGGTCTTTGCTTTGTAAACATACTGACCCTGTGCAAGGGGAGGGTATGGAATGGCGTGAGTGCTACCTGCACCCCAGGGTGGGAGCCTGGGTGAACGGAGGAAAAGAGGCGCGCTTTCCTCCTTTTTTGCTCCTGCTGCTTCTGCTGCCTTCCGCAGCCTTAAGCTGCTGCCCCTCACCACGCCACCCTGCCTCAAAGGGAGCCAGCCGATGACAGGCTGAAACCTCCAGGAACTGTGAGCTACATACACCTTGCCTTCCTTAATTTTGTGGGTCTGGTGTTTTGTCTCGGCAACAAGAGAAAAGTAACTAAGACAGTCTCCACCACACACTCACACACACACGCGCACACACAGAGACACACGCACACCCATAGCAAGAGCTAGCAGGAAGGCTGGGGAGGGGATGAGAGTGACTCTCTCTCCCTGTAAAGAAATTTGCTTTCAGCATTTCTTGTACTCCATCGATGTCCTGTCAGAACCTCTGTCCACTGCATGAAAAGTCAGTGCCCAACCTGTGGGGAGGAGGGTATTAATCTTGTAACCTCCTGGTCTTCTGCCATGTCACAGGCTTAATTTATAACCTTTTAAAAAATGGAATGAGCTTGATTATTAGCTTGAAAAACCTAATCTCTGGAAGACTTTATGGAGACAGAGGTGGAGGTCTTCCTCAAAGCAGCTATGAAATGCCAGCTGGGATTCTGTCAGATGAGAATCCGTTGTGATTGGAGAGGCTCATTTTCCATTTAGTTCCAGGACTGTAGGAGACGGGCCATGACAGGTGGATGAGGATAGCAATTCTAGTCCTAGGCCCTGCTGGGCCGCAGGCAGGCTTGCCCTCAGTTTGTTGCCATTCCAGCCAGTGAAGGGTGATATATAGGATGGCAGGGAATCCCGCAGCAGCAGCAAGGAACCTGTGCCTCATACCTGCCCTGCTTTCACCAGCTGCCCCTTCAATTGGCACAGCGAAGGCCGTGCCTCCTGAGTGCCTTCATTGCTCTTTTTATGTGCCAACTTCAAAAGTCTCATAACTTCTACTTACGGTGTTTTGTTATTAGAAGTTTTCCATTTGTAGAGGTAACATAAACTTATCATAACAAGAGAAGAAGGTGTGCAAAGGGAAAAGAAACCATCTCCCGGGCCCCAGCGCTTAATTCTCTTCACTCAGGTGTCAGCTGTTCCTCAATGTCCATGAGTGACGGGTCCCCAAGGACACCAAAGCCAGGGATGCCCAAGTCTGGTGTAAATGACCTAGCATTTGAGTGTAACCTGTGTACATTCTCCTGGCACTTAAACTGTTCTTTGGTTACTATCATTACCTAATGCAAAGTACATGTTTTTTAAGGAGTTGTTTAAAAAATGTGTTGATCTTTTAAATTTTTTATTACAGTGGTTTTACATTTATTTATTTGGGTATCTTTGATTCATGATTGGTTGAATTAGTGAACGTGAAACCCACAGGCATGAAGGGCCAACTGTTTCATTAAGAAGGGTTCTTCCAACTCCTCTCTTAGGCTGTAATAAGGGCCTTACACCAAGCCTCCCTAAAGATACACAGCTGAATGATACAGCTGATTGGCAACGTAGTCTATTTCCTCACGACCCTGGACCATAAACTGCAGCCTTCACACTGAACACTTAGCAAATCTGGTTACAACAATGGATTCCCAATCAGTCTTGCTGCCCCTGGGAGCTTGCCGACCAGTTGTACATGTCTATTATAGCAGAAACAACATCTCGGGAACTTACTGCACAGATAGGAAAAGCCAGGGTGGCAAAAAGCAGGTCTCTGAAGGCAGTGACGAACTTAATGTCTTTCTTCCTTTTGACTTTTTTCAGCACATCATCCAGGGAGGCGACCCCGAAGAAAACAGCCTGCAAGAGCTAAATTCATTACAACAAATGAGGGCACTTTCATTTGCTTTAATTAATACATTCCTCACTGATGTAAAACCCATCCCCCTGGGAACAATGTTGATTCCAGAAGGAGGGGATTGTTGGGTTGTTCCGGTGAGAGCCAGCTCCAAGCCTGGCCTTCCGGCTCATTGGGCCCTGCCCTTGCTCACTAAAACCAATTGAGGAAATTCATTTAGGGGATAATAATGTGTACAGTACTTAGTGTAATGGATTTAAGCTAAAATGGAAACTAAATAAAAAGTCAGCTAAAAAAGGAGGCTAGAATTAAATAAACAAGACCTTGACTGCACAGAAGTGGGAAAAACCAAGCAGCTCAAAGCAAACAGCTAGGTGCAAGGTGGAAACAGTCAAGGTGCTTCCCAGAAAGAAAGCTCAGCGAAAGGTCCAGGGCTGAAGTCTCACTAGGAAAGTCAGATGCATGGTACATAGCACCAAGGATGCCGCAGCGCTAACAGGAGGAGTCTGAAGGACTGAATGGCTGAGACTTGAGCTCTGCTAAGCCACCTCATGCTACGAGGTCCTCATGGCAAAGCAGAAGAGAAGCAGAGTCTCTTTCGGAGAAGTATAGGTCAAAATGTTTGGACCATAAGTATTTCAGATTTGGTATTTTTTCCTTATAATTAGTCTTTTATTTAGACACAAATTTTTTTTATTAATTTTATTGAGAAATAAATACCAAGGAGACAATTTCAAAACTGGTTAGTAGAACAGTTTCAATAATTAATACATTGCATATTGTTATCTTTGTAGTGGTTATTCATTGTACAAGATGCAGATGTGATATCCTGTCCACACACTATTAGTACCAATCTTTCTTCTCATTGAATTAAGAGAAAGTAGCTGTATATCTATCTTAACTATTTTGTATAT
>NDGM011024228.1:0-16614 GCA_002564305.1 Octomys mimax
AATAAATGTTGTTTTCATCCATTTTGGATGGTGATAACAGGACACTAAAAAACAGGTAATTTAAAATGAACAGAGACTTTCAGCTCACCGAGCTGGAAGCTGGAAAGACCAAAATAGTGACTCTGGCACCTGACAAGGACCTTCTTACTAGGTCATCCTATAGCCGAGAACAAAATAGAGGAAGCAAAGTGAGCTCATTTCACTCTTTCAGAATGTTGTTAATCACAAAGTGAGAGCATAGTCTTCTTGAACTCATCATCTCTCAAAGGTCCAGCCTTTTTATTTTCTTCATTTTTTAAAGGTCCTGTCTTTGAAAGCTGTTACACTGGCATTTGAATTTCAACATGAGCTCTGGAGGATATAAACATTTAAAGCAAAACATTATGTCCCAGGGTGCTCAAAATCCCTGTTTTCTCACACATAGAAAATATGCACATCCTATCCCAATAGCTCCAAATGCTTAATGTATTCCAAAATCAACTCAAAAGGCCAAAGTCCAGACACTAGTCCAAAGCACAAATGGAGAACTGTAAGGAACCATTTATTCTTTGTCAAAGTCTCATGTGTGAGTTGGTGAAATCAAATGTGTTAATGTACTTACAAAATGTAAGCCTTGAAAGGGTGAAGTTTTCCCATTTGAAAGCTAGCAAAATAAATTCAGACAGTATTATTTAACCAACACTAAATCCTGTCTAAAGAATAATATCTTCCATATCCATGTCCCAGTCCCAAACGCTCAGCATACTGGGATAGACTGAGCCCCCCCACCCCAAACTGAGGGAGACCAACCCCGTGGTTTCCCTGGGGTGAGCCCTCATGGTCAACCTTACTGGCTGCAATCCCCTACCCAAAGCTCCCCCTGTTGGTATTTCACAGTGGTGTAGTTAGTAATGGGGCTCTGAGGCTTGTCTTGCCTAGGGATCTACTAAAATAGCTGAGAGAACTGACTGAGGAGATAGCTCAGCAGTCTAAGCACCTGCTTAGGTAAGCGCAAGAACCCAGGTTCCATCCATCTACTGCAAGCTGTGAGGCTCCTCACCAGACGCACTTAGCCGAGCACCAAGACTGGGCTACACGGCACAAGCCCGTAATCCCAGCACAGGTGAGGCTGAAATAGGAGGATCACTAGGCCGCTGAGAGGCATAGTGAGATCCTGTACCAAATGCAAAAAAAAAAGTTTAAATAAATAAAATAAAATGGATGGAAATCCTGTCCATGTCAGCTCTTTCCCAGTGATGCGGCAGCATCCTTAAAAATCTAGGAGGAAGCTGCATGTGTGGAGAATTAGCACCCCATGGGTGGCAGCAAGGGTTGTGACTTGTACTTTCTATCTTTGACCAGCTCCACATACATGGACAATTTGAGACACAGCTGGGGCAATCAGGGAGGGGTGCACACCGCATGTGGGATCAGAGACATCAGGAAGCAGCAAATTCTAAAGGACTTTGTACCCCTTGAATCATTCTCTGGAAACTGCTTGCCCTCAAGAGCCCAGAACTCTGGCTAAGAATGGAAGTGGTAGTGTGCAACTTTTGTGTAATTCCTTTGGATTATTTTCCCATTTTGGTAGTGAATAACATGTGTCTTCCTTCCAGTTGTGCTAATCCCTTTATCAAATGCTCCTTTGGTTACATATTTGCTTATATTTCTTACATTATTTTTTTATTTGTATAGTATGTAGCCAGGGTAGTATAGTCTCAAATCTTTAATTTCTGCTTCCCTTTAAAAATAAATTTCATTTTTAACCTATTTCTGTCTTCTTTCATTTTATTGTTTATGCAGTTTAGAGAAAGCATGCAGTTCTCTGAATGCTCTGCTCCTTAGAGATTTGTTCTGTTCAATGCACTAGGCTGTCATTCTTAAATTCTACCTTCTGTATACCACACAGGCAATATTTATTTATCGTTTTTTATCTTTATAACAAAGATAGCCTTGGATTCAAAATCCCATTTATATCTTAAAGCTCACAGCATTCTTTTACCATCTTCAGTTTTAACTAATATTCTTATTATGAACACATTAGTATATCTAAGTAGTTTCTGANNNGCCCTGTAGTGCTTGTTAGGCTTCAACAGACTTGCCTTTCTTACCTCATTTGTGGTACTCTGGATTCTTATTAGATTTGTTTCTTGAAATAATTCCAGCATCAATCCATTACCCACTTACAACCCTGCTTCCACAGATCATTTTTTTTTTATTTTTGATTTTGTTATAGTAATACTTTGTTTTTCTGTGTCAACTTTTATCATTATTCATTTTGTGTTGATATAACAGAATTCCGAGAGTGCATAAATAGATTGGCTAACCATTTATAGGCTTACAGTTCCAAAGACTGGGAGGTCCAAGATTGAGGCACATGCATTCTGTGAGAGATATATTGCAACATCATTACATACAGAAAGCAGATATGGAAAGTGGAAAAGGGAGACGAATTAACACTTTTATACTAGTACTTGTTTCAGTGATGAGAGCATTAATCTTAGTGTTGGGACCAGCCTTCATTGCTTAATCACCTCTGAAGTAGAGCAAGCCTCAATACTATCATATGGCAGTTGAATTTTATTGTGAGTTTTATGGGAGATAAATATTCAACCACTACAGATTGGATGCCTGCTGTAGTGATCTAATGGAACCATGTGAAAGCAACAATGAAAAGAAAACTTGTGGAGGAAGATAAAAATTAAATGGCATAAGAAAAATTTAAGAGCTGGAAGAGGTGAAGTAAAACTAATTAAGATGTGTTGTATACATGTGGAATCTCCCGATGATGAATATAATATGTGTAGCACACGTGTACTACTAAATAAGAGTAACAGGGAGATAGAAGTGGAACCAGTTGATGCAGGTTTTGCAGAAACTAATGGAGGAAAGATAACTGAGCAGCGGTGATATGATTATTTATTAATTTAGTTAGTTGTTACAGGGTCTCACTATGCAGCTCGGGCTTGTAGTGGTTCTCCTATGAGTTCTCAGCCTCTGCAGCTCTGGGACTACAGGCATGCACCACCATGCCTGGACTCTATCGCAGGCTTAGCACAGCTTTGGGTAGAGGACTGGCATGGCATTTGCTGTCAGAGATGCAACCCCAGTTCCTAAGCTTGCCTAAGCAGGTGCTTAGTCTGCTGAGCTGTCTTGCTGGCCCATGATGCTATAATTTAAAAAGCGATGAAACTCATGTACATTTTCAAGGTGCATCCCACATATTAATGAGTTTTTTGCAATTGATTCTATGTGCAAGCTCTAAAACAGATACTAAATTTTACTTCACCAAGTATGAACAAGCAGCCCATATTTGAAACACATACAGTGCTGCTTTCACACATGAGAACTAGGAAACACTGTTTCTGTCACAGGTTCACATGGAGGGAACCCTGTAGCCTTGGGACAAGTACCAGACTGAATTTTTGGGTCCAGATGCCATCCTCTCTATTCTCAGTGGCATGTGGAAGTGAAAGTGAAAGCCACAGAATCTGGAGGATGTAGATTTTGGAAAAGCTGCCCAAAGGATGCACTGATGCACAGCTTCCTGGGACCAGTCCCTTTCTGTGACTCCTGATTTGTGACCTTTTATCTTTTCTCTGTCCTTTGACTATCTTCAGAGGGACTTATCACTGAAATATAAATTCCTCAGCTACCCGGGAAGTATAGGTCCATGAAATAGGCTGTTAATGAGTCCTCTTGGGCATGCTCTCCAGCTTGATATTCAAGTGCTCTTCTCTCACCTAATGAGCTTCACGGGGCTGTAGATTTCTTTTCTTTTCTTTTCTTTTTGTTCTTCTCTTCTCTTCTCTCTCTCTGTCTTTCTCTGTCTCTCTCTTTCCCCCTTTACCCACTTCTCTCTTTCTTTTGTTGTGGATCAAACTCAGGTATTCAACTGAGCTATCTCACTGGCTTGTGGCTTTCTATTTGACTCTGAAAGATGCTGGTGAACCATTTCTAAATTCTTTACTGAAAGCCAGTCATAGTGTTACACACTAGAATCTAGGAGTATGAGGCACAAAATCTACTTCCACTTCGAGGTCAGCCTGGGCTACATAGTGAGTTCAAGACTAGCCTGATCTTCACAGTCAGACCCTGTCTCAGCTATACCCCAATAAAGTAAATTACTTCTTGAATAAATTAGGAAGAAAGACTACTGTGTGCATTTCTTATGCCTCAGAGCATAAGCTAGGTTTCCTGGCTTACTACTGGATGCTTTGTCACTTCCCTTTGTTTTCTCAAACTATATGATTTCCAACTCAATATGACTGCTTTGAATGAATTTGGTAAAATGAGATCTTCTCTTCATTGTCCTTTCGCAATCTGTATCATTTATGTGTGGGTACATGTCTTGGTATTAGTGTTGTTTCCCTCCAAAGGTGCTCAGAAAGAGAACTTAACTTTGCAAGTATTGAGCAGAAGATTAAAAATAAAGCCTCAAAGTACTTAAGTTTTAGAATGTCAATATTCATTGAAATTTTCAAAATTCTCCCAGAGATAAAAGACAGATTAACCATTAAGTAAATATACATAGAGAGCAGTAGACTAAGAATGCTAGTAGTCGGACAAGGAAGACATATCCTCATGGCTTATACGAAATTTCAGAATTTCTAGGTTTTTTTTTTTGTATTTTTTGAGACAAGGTCTCACTCGGCCTAGGTCTCACTGTTCAGGGTTGCCTTGAATTCAGTTTCTAACTCGGGCTGGCTTCAAACTTATGGTGATCCTCCTACCTCAGCCTCCAAGTGCTAGGATTATAGGTGTGCACCACTACAGCCAGAGGAATATTTAGTTTTCTGAGGAGTCTTCATACTAATCCTTCCCACCAACAATGTTGAAGGGTTTCGTTTTCCCCCATGGCTTTCCAAAATTTATTATTTGATTTTTTCATGGCAGCTTTTCTGTCTGAAGTAATATGGAATCTCAGTATTGTGTTGTCTTGCATTTCACCAATGGCCAGAGATACTGAGCATTTCTTCGTGTATTTTTTTGTTTATTTATTTTTCTGTTGTTTGGCAATCTTTTAATATTTGAGAGATGATAAAGAGAACAGAAGCCCAAGAGGTATGAGCTTTGCTAGAGTCAACATACAAGATGTTTTTTCCTCTGGAAAAAAATTACACCTATTTCTTTGAGAAAAGCAATGTGTTAATTCCCTTGCTTCAGTTTGTTTCCTAGATCTTATAATGAGAGCTTAACATGAAGCGGTTGCTTGATGAATAAGTTTATTAGTGTTTTTTTCTTTCTGTAGTTTAGGAAAGGGTCTATCAGTTGTTCAGGGTCTCACAACTAGGTCGGACTTGTAGTGATCCACCTGTTTACAGCCTCCCAAGAGCTGGGATTACAGGTGAATGCCAAGACACCCAATCTCAAATGCCATCTCTCAGCTTCCGGGGTGTGTGGCTGGCACAGCAGCCCAGAGGATCAAACCCAGGACCCCTGAGCCTTCTTGCAGGAGCATTAATCTGCTGAGCTATTTGGATGACCCTAGATTTTTTGGTATTTATCTGAAAAATCTTCATAAAAATTTGATTTAACTCTCAGCAGCCTGCTCCTGAGCTCTGAGGAAGCTTGTCTTCTCTTGAGCTGCCTGATTGTTCTTCTGGGCAAGGGACATTTTGGGACAGTTCTACCTCTCTTTGGCTTCTTTTCATAGACAGGTTTCTCTCATATAGCAGCATGAGCTTTCTTATACATCTCTTCCATAATGTCTGAAGTTACATTGTTCCTTATGTACTGAGAGAACTGTTTCTTGTAAGCATCTTCATCTTCTTCCATTAGGTAACACATAAAATCTGCGATATTCTGACCCATGATGTGCTTCAGATGTACTTCTACATTGAACTCCTTGCTTTCAGAAACATAACCAGGGAATCATTTGTACTGTGAGTGATAGACAAGCCTCCATCCACAGAACCCTTCAGGTTCCAAAAACTTTATTGCCAGTTGTAGTTCCGGCAAGGCCTGCACCCAAATAGAAGGCGAAGGCATCAAGTTTGTCATCAATGCTTTCCACATTGTGTTTATCTTCAGTCACTTCCATCGGGCCTTCATAGATCGTATCCATGCCAAATCTATTGAGAAGTCTGAGGGCCAGCAGCAGGTCAGTATAATATGCTGCAGCATAGTTTGTTAGGACAACTTTTACAGCATATTTTGGTAGTTCCTGTGCATATGCTGCACGGACTATCATATGCCATTCAAAACAGGCATAAGCAATGTGACAAATGATATCTCTGTTACACAAACTATCATTCTGTATTTAGGTGTGTTGTACTTATTTTTTTTCCTGTATTACCACATGTTTCCTAGCATAGTAATCAATTTTCCCTCTCTTCTCTTCTAAACTTCACTTGGTATCTCTTAAAGTAGGTCTTATTCTTGACAACCTTAACAAAACCCATCCTGCATAATATACACCCATGTCCACAGCCCTACACAGACCTGCAGGCCCAGCAGCACCACTTGGGGAAAAAACTCATTATTATTTTTTAAATCTATTTATATTTCTTATTCTGTGAGGTATCTATTTATTTTGATGCCCACTATTTTAATCAGATCTTTTTTTGCAACAGTCTAATTTTTTTCAACTATTCTTATTTTACTTATTCTAGATATTTGTTGTCTATCTGAAGAATAGTTGGAATTTTTTTCTCATTCCACAGATTGGCTTTTTTCTCTGTTGGTTTGTTCTACTGTGAATTAAATTTTTAATTAAATGTAATCTTATCTGTTGATTTTTAGAAGTGTTTCTTGCACAAATAGAGTTCTGTTCAGGAACTCCTTGCCTATGCCTGGGACTTGAAGAGTTTTGCCTGCTGTGTTCTCCCGCAGGTTTAGTGTTTGTGGTTTAACATTTAGTTGTGTGACTCATTTGAGTTGAGTTTAGTGAGAGATGCAAGTCCGGATTCAGTCTTCTGCATGTGGATAACCAGTTTTCCCAACATCATTTATTAAAGGGGCTATTTTTTTTTCCAGTGTGTTTTTAGCCACTTTATCAAACAGCATATTGTAGGATGTATTTGAGGTTGATTCAATATCCTTTTTTCTTCCATTGTTCCTTATCTCTATTTTTGTGCCAGAGTCATACTGTTTTTGTCATGGGAACTTTTAATAACTTCAAGTCCAGGATTATGATGTTTTTTAGCTTTGTTGTTTTTATCTAGGATTGCTTTGCTATTTTGGGTCTCTTTTGGTTCCATATA
Organism: Octomys mimax; assembly: GCA_002564305.1. Lineage (NCBI taxonomy): Eukaryota > Metazoa > Chordata > Mammalia > Rodentia > Octodontidae > Octomys > Octomys mimax. The sequence continues at coordinate 7,185 of NDGM011024228.1, forward strand.
AAATTTAAGATTGTTTTCTTCAGTTCTACAAAGAGTGCGGGTGGACTTATGAATGGAATTGTTTTAAATCTGTATATCAGTTGTGAAAATGTGGCCATTTGAACTATATTTATTCTGCCCATGCAGAATAGGGAGAGATTTTTTATTTTATGATGTCCTCTTCAATTTCCTTTTTCAGATACTGTAGTATTCATTGTAGAGGTCTTTCAGTTTCTTGCTTTATTCTCATATTTAATTTTTGTTGGTGCTATTGTGAATTTTTTAAATAATTTATTTATCATTCGATTCATTTTAGGCTTGTATTATGCTACGTATTTTTGTGTTTTGATTTTGTATCCATCCTTCCTTGTACATGTTTCCATTCTTTGTTTCCTTGTCTAATTTCTCTTGCTAGTGTCTGAGTAGTATGTTTAACAGGAATCATGATAAAGGGCATCTTTTCTTGTTTCTGATTTCAGAGTTAAGGTTTTCAGTTTTTTTTCCCATTTAGTATAATATCTATAATAGGTTTGTCTTAAATGTCTTTTATCAGGTTTTGAAAGAAACCAGACTCTACAACTATCAACAATTAAGTCCAATATTCCATTGAATCTTCTGTAACTATTTTGTTCAGTGTTTTCATTGTGAAAGCATTTTGGATTTTGTCCAAGATTTTTCTTCATCTATAGAGATAATCATGTGACTTTTGTCCTTGTTTTTGTCTATTTGATTTTCTACATTAACTGATTTGTATATGTTGAATTGTAATTCCATCCCTGGGATGAAGCCAACTTCATCACGATGTATGGTTTTTGAATAATTTGTTGTGGTGTATTTGTCAATCTTGTTGATGATTTTTACATCTATACACATTAAATAGATTAGTCAATAGATTTTTTTATGTGTTAATGTATATCACTGTGGTATAATGTTTTCAGTCTGTTTGGAAAAATTTCCAGATTGGGAATAACTGGATTCAATGGGACCTCCAATTGTGTTTTATTGAGAAATCTCCACACTGATTTCCATAGTGATCGCACCAGGCTACATTCCTACCAACAGTGGAGAAGGGTTCTTTTTTGCCCTGTGGAGCCACAGATACTCAGCAGTTGTTATTGGTTGAATTCCTGTTGATAGCCACTCTTTCTGGAGCGAGGTGAAATCTCAGTGTTGTTTTAATTTGCATTTCTTGAATGACCAATGAAGTTGAACATTTTTTCATGTATTTATTTGCCATTTGTATTTCTTCATGTGAGAAGTGTATATTTATCTCAGATGCCCATTTTTCAATTGGGACAATTAATTCTGGGGGCCTAATTTTTAAAAATTCTATATGTTCTAGATAGAAGGCCTTCATCATAGAAATAGTTATATATATATTTTTCACTTTCTGGGTTTTCTTCTTACCATGTTGGTGGTTTTTTTTGATGTGCAGAAATTTTTCAAAAGATGAGATACCAATTGCTGAGTCTTTGAAGTATTTTCCATGAAGTTTGGTTTTTGTTCATAAACTCTCTACCTACCCTTATATATTTTACATTTCTACCTACTTTTTCCTCCAGAACATTTAATGTTTCTATTTTAATATTTAAATCGTTTATCCATTTTGACTGTATTTTAGTGCATGATGATAGATATGGGTCTAATTTTAACCTTCAACATGTGGAAAGCCAGTTTTCCTGCACCATTTGTTAAAAAGGCAATCATTATTTTGATGAACCTGATTGGCCCCTTTTTCAAATATGAGGTGGCTGAGTGTGTTTGAAGTTGTGTCTGTATCTTTTAATCTGTTCCACTGATCTTTGGTTTTTTTTTTTTTTTTTGCCAATACCATGCTAATTTTATCATGGTAGTTTTGTAGCATAATTTCAAATCAGTGATTGTGATGTCTTCGGCCTTTCCTTTGCTGCTGAAGATTGCTTTTTCTATTCCGAGTCTGTTTTCAGATGAATTTTATGAATATTTTCTCTAGATCTATGAGGAGTAGTAGTGGTATTTTGATAGATATTTCATTGAATCTGTATAACACTTTTGGGAGTTTGTTCATTTGCACAATGTTAGTTCTTCCTATCCAGGAGCAAGAAATAGCTTTCTATTTCCTGAAGTCTTTCTTGATCTTTTCTCAAAGTACTGTAAAGTTGACTATATAAATCTCTTACTTCCCTTTTGAGATTTATTCCTAAGTATTTCATCTTTGGGGATGTTATTTTAAAAGGTATAATTTCTCTCTCCATGCTTTTGTTGTTTGTGTAAAGAAATGCTATGGAGTTTGAGTGTTGACTTCATATACTGATATGCTACTGAATTTCGTTATGAAATCTACAAGTCTCTGAGTGGAAATTTTTGAGTCTTCTATGTACAGTATCATATCATCTGTAAATAATGATAGTTTCACATCTTCCTTTCCAGTCATTATTCCTTTTATTTTTTTCTCTTGTCTAATTGCTCTGGCTAATGTTGCAAATTCTTGGCTTGTTCTCAATTTTTTGTGAAAGTGTTAAGTTTTTATCCATTTAGTATGGTGTTTGCTATTCATTTGTCATTGCTGGGTTCTATCAGGTTAAGATAAAGACCATCTATTTCAATTTTATGTTGGGTTGTTTTTTTAATAGTGAATGAGTGTTGGACTTTGTTAAAAGCTTTTTCTGCATCTATTGAGATGATCATGTGATTTTGACTCTCACTGTTGATGTGGTGTATTATATTTATAGATTTGCATATATTGAACCATTCCTGCATTCCTGGGATAAATCTCGCTTAGCCATGATGTATAATCATCTTGGTGATTTGCAGCACTCTGTTTGATATTATTTTAATCAAACAGAATATTTTTACTTCTATGTTCATTAGGGAGATTAGCCAGTGAGTAGTTCACTTTTGTGCTTGAGTCTTCCTCTTGTTTTGCTATTGAATAATACTTGCTCCCAGGAATAAATTTGGGAGAATTACTTCCCTTTCAATTTAATTGAATGGTTTGAGAAGAATTTTTAAATTTTTAAATTTTGTGTAGAATTCAGCTGTGAATCCATCATTACCTGGGAGTTTTTGCTGTTGGATGCAGGTCACTATTCAGTGGTTCAAGTGGGTGGTGGATTTAATGTTGATAATTATGTGGTCTGGTTTCTCCCTTTATCTGCTGGGTGTTGTGCTCATATAGGATGGGTTTGTTAGTTTTTGCCTCTGCTACCCTTACCTGTACTTCACTGGGGGCAGGACACTGCTGAAATCTGTCAGGTCTGCTCCTTCACTTGGGTGATCAAGTGCTGTCCCAGGTGTGCTCTCTCACATGGAGGCAACACTGCCCTCAGTCTACTCTCATTTGCAGAGGTGGTTGCCAAACCTGATCTGCACTCTCATGTGGGAATGTGTCTGCTCCAGAATGTTCTAATTTTCTTCATGTTGAAAATAAATTACATGAAAATTCCAGAAACATTTTTTTCATGACTAACTGGCAAAATGAGTAAATACAATGAGGATGAAACATGAGTAAAATAAAATAAAGAATTGGGCATAAGATGAGAAAAACCAGAACTAAAGCATTGATTGATGGGTGATGCTGTGACATCATCGCAGATCTCACAGAATTTGAGCCTTTGGGTAAAAACATGCAGGCATGTGAACATGTGTGAATATATGGAAGGAATATAAATAAGGAAGGAACTGAAAATTCATAGAAATATGCAACAAAACAATGAAGAACACTAATTAAAGGTCAAAGAAGAAGGACCTGATACTAGCAAAAATTGATTGTTAAGCTTCCCTGTGGGTATTATCCCAGGATAGAAGTACTAAGAGAGAGAGGCAGAGAGTGACAGCCCTTGAAAAAAATTGTAAGACACATTTAAGAATTTGGACAGGCTGGACAGAGATCCCAAATTCTGGGGACAGTCACGGATTCCATCCATTTAGGAAGGACAACCTCAGCAAAACCATGCAGGTCAGACCAAGTCTAGGTCTCAGAGTCCATTTCTTGGAGGTTGCAGAATTGGCTGGTGGGAGACATGTCCTGGACGATTCATTAAAATTCACTTTCCTACAGCATTTTCAGTAATGTTATCTGAGGACATGAGACTGTGAAAAGTACCCTAGGAAAAGACTAAGGCTCACTGTTGCCCCAGGGATGATTAGGTTAGGTTCTGATGATTCTCCTTTGAGCAGCTCCTCCAATTCTTCTTTCCCCAAATCCTGCAGTGTTCATCTTTATCATGGATTCATCTTTATCATGGACCCAAGCAGGAGAGAATGTAGCAAAATTGGATACACTGAACCCCCACCCCCACAGAATCACTGCACAGCAATGAAGCACTTCTTCACAAGGACAGTGCATGATAGGCCTTCTGGGGAGACAGTATCTTACTTTGTTAGGATCCTGCCCTAGGTTCTCACTGGCAACCCTTTCTTTTGCACATGTGAACATGCAATATCAGGATTGGCTCCAGAGCAAATCTTCAGTTCACCTCTGATCCCAGCTGCATTCATACACTCACCTATACCTCATCCTGCCAGAATCATCCCTTCCCCTTGGTCAGTGTTCTGACCTTTTGATCCTTGGAATGAATTCCAAGGCATTTTGTGTGGTCTGGCAACACTATTATTTTCGTTTGAAGGTAAGAACTGTGGTTCTTGGACATATATAGAGTTTTAAAATCTTGACAAAAGGTATCAAAGTTTTGCACTGTTCTGCTTCATGAATCCTTTAGGTTCTTGGGCTTTATTGCTCACTCCTCTCGATAGTGCAGGCAACTTGCACATATGAAAATACTGTACATTCAGGGTTATTCTAATCATTGTATACCACTGGCTACATGTGAATTTCTAGGATTCCTAGAAAAAGACTCAATAGCTTTGTATACCTTTGTTTCCCTGGACTTCAATAGTCTAATATGGGCCCCCAAATGATTAGTATTTTAAAAGATGACTATATAATATTGTTTGAAAGTCCTCTTCTTAACATGCCTACATAATACTAAAAATGCAACAAAAATCCAGTGGAAGACAATAAAGAGTTAATTTAGAACACATAAAAAGAAAAATAAGGATTCTACTCCAACAGGCCCCCAGGTCCAGTGTGTGTGTGTGTGACCTTTGGTGTATGCTGGATTCTATTCCATCAGACAGGCTTGATGTGGAACCCTATAGCAGAACTCCTTGAAGAGAGGCAAGGGGTGAGATGCACCTAACTAAACCAGGAGCAGAACATATTGCCAAAGGAGCACAGTGGATCCACTTCCATAGGCAGAAGCAGGAAGAAGTGGAGCACAGCAGCCAGACCCAAGCCTGGACCACTTGGAAAGTTGGAACTTGGTAGATCACCACCCAGTAAGCTGAGACACTTTGTTAGATCCATATCTAGAAAAGCATCCTGTATCTTTTTCTCTTGACCAAGAGAGGAGGCAACAGATAACCGGGGTGAACTAATCTGCCTAGAAGACTACAGTTACAAGAAAGGAAGTGATAAGACATAATTTAGGGGAACTAATTTAAGTACAATTTCCCAATCTAATATCTGCTTAGCTTAACAGTCATAATGTTTGTTCTTAGGGTCTAAAAGGCAAACCCATTAGATAAAAAAGTTTGTCAACTGTTGAATCTCACTACGCATTATTAGTTTTACTAGTTACAGTTCTGTAAACATAAAACTGTAACTGCCTTAAGAACATAATTTCTCTTGGGCAAGAATATTGGTAGACACTAAGTGCATCAAAGCACTACAACAAAAGTCAGAAGACAGTGCTATATAAAATGACAAAAAGAAGGAGAAAAATGCAGTCTCAGATCATGAGCCCACCCAGAACACAGGCAGGAGACACCAGCATAAAAGAATTTGGAAATCACACACCTGAAATTTCTGAAATAATAACATCCGAAGTAAACAAAGTATAGCAGAAAGGTATAGAATAGCCTAGACCAGAAGTAATCTCTGAAGTAAAAAAAATGAAATGAAAATGACAATAAAGGAATTATTAAGTGCTGCTAAAGAAGAAACAGATAAAAAATAGAGGAGAATAGAAAAATGATGAAATCCTTGAATGAGTAATATAGGAAAGAAATAGAATGCATGAAGCAGATTCAAAGAGATATACAGGAAATTAAAATCTCAGTCACAAGCAGGAAAAGCCTTTTGAATGGAAATGAAGATAGTTTCAGATCTTGAACACACCACTGCAGGTGGTAAAAAGATAAGAAAGTTTCCCTAAAAACATTAAGGATGCAGGAAAATATAATTGAACATCTGCAAGGAGATGAAAGAATAAACAATGTAAGACTAATAGGCATCAATGAGAAAGAAGGACTTAATACAAATGATATAAAAAGAATACTGGCAGAAATAATACCAGAAAATGTCCCACATATCGGGAAATGTTCTGACTTTGTGTGTTTATTGTTTCCATCATTTTTGTATTCCCGCCTATTTTTTAAATCTGTGCCTTCTTTAGATGTGCTGAGCAATTCTTTCATGATTGTTGTCATTTTTTTTTACCTGAGAGATTATCTCTGATCTGATTTCTCCTATAGCCTGATTCAGCTTTTTGTTTCCCTAGCTGCTATCATTTCAGAAATTTTAAGTGTGTGACTTCCCAGTTTTTCTATGTCTTTGTTTTCTGGACTTGTTCTTGTTGGCCTTGAGGTCTGAGTTTGCCTTTGGCCCCCAGTTTCAACATTTTTGAAGCTCTCAGTGTTCACCCAGACTCAGCAGTGAAGAGAGTATATCACAGCTTTGTTCAGCAAGGCTTTGACAACAGTGAGGTGCTGCATAGGCTGAACAATTCTTCTCCTTGTGTGAGGTTCAGTGTGCCCCCTCCCCCACAATGTGAAAGAATAGTGATCCGCAGCTCAGGAAGGCTGTAAGGATAATCTGGGCAGACCAAAGCTCTGCATGGCTATTGTCATGGTGTGCAAGGCTGGGTAGGGCTCATTAAGGCTGCTGATTTATGAGCAGGGGCATGGGTAAAGCTCAGCAAAGCTCCTGAGATAGTGGTAAGGATTGGGAAGTACTTACCCAGGCCCCATAGCATTCATTTTCTGTCTTCCTTGACAGTGGGATAGACTACCTCAGATACACAAAACTTCTGTGCCAGTGCTATGCATGGTCAGGCCTGACCAGGTCCCTGTAACTGTCTGTTGTCCACCTTTCTTCTGTGCCAGTGAGATATGCTGCCACAGATCCTATTTACTTGTTACCTAATGTGTGTGCTTTTGTGCTGCATTTTTATCATTCACTCCTCACAGAACCAGTGGCCTTTTGTTCTGCAGTTTAAGCATTCACACTTTGCCCAAGTGTCCCACACTACCCAAGGTTATGGAAAGAATTGTAGGGATAACCCATATTCTAAGACTACTCTTAAGCTCAGAAGAAGCTGAGTTTTCCAGCTATGTGGCAACCAAGAGCACCTCAGATATTTCCCAAATCTACACTGAGGCCTAAACTGATGCAGAATAATCTTAAGTCTGTCTCATGGGCATACAGATCTCCACTTACCTAGTTTTGGCCTAGGTTTAGTACCTTCCGTTTTGCTGGGTACTTGGTCTCACAACAATGGGCCGGACACTAGCCTCTGGGACAAATCCTTGTGATAGATTTTGTGACCTGATCTTTTGTGTACAGAGTTGTGCTTTCATCTGTGCTATCTAATCTTGATGGAGTGATGGTAAAGCCAGTCTCTTTATTGGTCTACCACAGCTCAGTCTTGTGTCTCAGTCTTCGTACATTGTCATGGTGATAAAGTCACTGAAATTTTCCCAATGCTGTTTTTTTCATTGGCAGGTGAATCAGTTAGGCTTTTACTAGAAAAACAGATGTAAAACAAGGTATGCAAGAAATTACAAGATTAGCTTATGATAGTTAGCCACAGAGTTGTATGAGGAACTGTGCAGAGAGTTTCTGCATGCTGAAGACTGAAAGATTCAGGCCAAGGTCTGGAGTTCACTGCAGTTTTCCATGAAGTTCACACAGAAAGGTAATGGGCCTGTTGCTAAAGGCTAATCAGTCTGAACAAGAAGGCTTAAACATCAAAAGTGGAAGCCAAAGTGCCTGCAACAGATTCTAGGAGACAGTGCCTAAGTTGAAGGCAAAGAGTTAAGCTCCTCTGAAGAATGGAAGCTCTCTGTCCTTCGTTTCCCTTTGACATCATCTAGGTTTTGAGCCACCCCAGGGTGGGTCTTCTATGTCCTAGGTTGTGGAAGTGCTGATCCAAATTACTTAAACCTCTAAACCCCTCAAGTCAACACAATCAGTCAACCATTACAACAGGTCTGATACTGGGCTTCATTTCTAAGGCTTGGATTTCTTTCTTCCTTCCCCAAGCAAGAGTCCCTTTCTTCTACATTGAACTAGTTGAAATTGGGGGAGGAAAGTTGTGGTCAACTGTTTACTTTNTGCCTTCTTCAGTGAATCACTTTACATTGCTACACAAAAATAGGCATGATGGTATTTTCCTGATATTCTTATGTCTTGTGTTAGCAGTTTGTTGCAAATATAGTCATTTAATCTGCTATGTCAAGAGGGAAGAATTGATTGCAGAATTTTTTTTTTCAGTATTTCAGCTCTATCTCCTTTATTCTTTCATTTTGTTATTCTCTTGTCACATGATAATCAAGTAGAACAAAGATCATTAAAATGTATTAATTGAATATGCAAATGATAATGTTATTCTAATAGTATGATGCAGATTTGAATACACAGAAACACCATTATTTGAGACAATATTTATTGTAATTTTCTTTATAGTTCCAGAAGTTTTAGCCTTTAAATCAAGAGCAATAGGATAATTATAACAAATATTCAAATAGTAGTCAATTATCTGTAAAAAAATGTTTGAATGCTTAATATGTGCCAGGGAGTTTTTGAATGGTGCTGTCACATGACATGAGGGAAAGGTAACATGACACTGGGTAAGTAAAGACAAAAATCTTGTCATTGTCCATTCCAGAGTTTATAAGAGAATTCTATTCACACAAGCTGAAGTGGTCATCAATTTGTGGGAGATAAGAAATTTTAAAATGTAGGGTTTCCTTTTCCACAGTAGGAAAAAATTATGCTTATCTTTTCCTTTGAATTATCAGCAATTTATTGCATTTCCATAAGTACTTTTTGCCATATAAAGGGAATGTACTCAGTTCTTACTTTGGATTATCAGCAATTTATTGCGTATCTGTAAGTAGTTATCAGAGGTCAGTGTGTGAGTTTTCCTTCTATGTATAAGGTTTTCTTCCCACATTTGAACTGTTGAAAAGCCTCTTATTACAGAGTACCCCAAAGATCAATGTACCTTGTTGAAGTACCTTACATTCTAATAATGCACCCAAGTTGACCATTTGCAGTATATTTTTTAGAGTAGAGATTAGTGAAGCAATATTAAACAAATTTGAGAGAGATGAGAGATGTGGGCTGAAACTTGTATGGATAAATTTCTGGAAATGTAAATATAGAAAATCATGTCTTCAATGCTTA
>NDGM011024244.1:0-17422 GCA_002564305.1 Octomys mimax
GAAGAAGAAGAAGAAGAAGAAGAAGAAGAAGAAGAAGAAGAAAAAGAAGAAGAAGAAGAAGAATATGGCATGCATGTATTTTCATAAAATAGTATTTCTTTAATATTATTTAGCTTTCCTATAGAAGGGATATGCATTTATTTATTTATCATTTCCTTTTTATTTGATACAGGGTCTCACTGCACAGCTTTTAGTGATTCTTTCATCTCAGCCTCCACATGCTGGATTACAGGCCTGCACCAGCACGCCTGGTGGCCGGCTCCTGAGCAGGGCCTCTAGGTGTATAATACAGAGTATTGAACTAGGATCCTTGCTCTTGCCAGGCAGGTGCTTAGACCACTCAGGATTTTGTATATTTGTTAAAATGCAGATTTTAATGCCAAATAAAAACATAATAATTCAAACAGTCCCTATGGGAAATCTGGAAATATGTATCTTTAACTCATTAATCCCCATAATTGATTTACTGTCTGGAAAACATTTTTAATGATTCTCTTTCAACTGAGGGTATTTGTCCTAAAATCTTTTGACAAATAGGTGATTCCATTGCGCAGAACTGACATTACACTCAAGAACAAGTGCAGACTTGTGACGATCAATTAGCAGTAAGATTCTGTGTGATGCTAAATTCTGATAATAAACATGTTGGTGGAAAGAACTGCTACATCATAAAGGCCATTTAACAGTGAAATTTTTATCTCAACAATACTGCAACAAAATTTTTGTTGAACATTGACTTTTACCTAGCTACATAGATTTGGGATGGGTTATTAGGGAACAGACTCAGGCCCTTCATATTGAGCTGCAAGGAATGCCTTTTGACTGTTTGGTTTTTGAGCCAGTGCCTTGCCGCTCCACCAGCTGCTCAGCTTGCGCTCAGGCTCGCTTTCCTCCCGCGTGCTAAGACTGCAGACGCACATCACAGCGCTGGGATTCCTATTGGTCATTCTGGGCTTCCATATTCTTCACGCGCTCTCACATTCCCAGACAACACATGTAAGTTCTGTGGAATAAAATAGTTTGCTTGAGAAGATTAGCTTTCGAAAATGTGTATCTGTGTAGTTTAACTGTTATAAAAACACATAAATCACTTTTACAATCCTTTAAAAATCTAATAGCACAAACTTCGAAAGTATATTTTGATTATAAAAAGTAGATTACATTTTTTTAGAAGTAGCCCATCATAGACAACAGTTCTGCCCAAAAGAAGTATATGAAAACTTTAAATTTTCAAGTACTCATGAAAAAAATTAAAATATACATGTGTGCCACAATAATAATATGATAGTCTGTTAAGGTGAAATTGATTTATACTAAAGCAGCAATTCTGTTTTTGCTTACCAGGAAAATATTTTACTTCAGTTTTAATTTCTAAATTGTAGTTCAATTTAGCTCCTAAGCACACGGCCAGTTGCTCACAGGCATACATGAGTACAATGGACATCAAAATCAGACACAGACAAAAGAGGGAAAAGAACAAAAACGCTACTGCATTTCGCCTGTACTCAATCGGGAAGTCTTACCATTACTTGTACACGACTAACAATCCAAGTCCATATTAGGACACTGTAACTTTCCTACATTTTATGAATTTTTTGATGTATCCTTCTTCTGGTTTTTCTTTCTGTTAGATGACAGTGTTTTATCTAAAAATATAACTTTGGTCTCTTGTTTCTCAGTCCTTCCCACATGACTAAATGGCCCAGTTTATGTAGAATGTGTAGCGCTCAATGAAAAGTCTCAAAACTCAATTTGCCAATAGAATGGAAATTTCTTGATTACTTTGACTTTCAGTGATTTCAGATGCATATGACGAGATTAAAGTCTACTTGACCAGATAGCTCAGTGGACTAAGCACCTGCTTAGGCAAGCGCAGGAACTGGGGGTATGATCCCTGGTTCCTGTGCTGAGCTGGTGAATGAATCCAAGCATGGTGGCGCAGGCCTGTAATCCCAGTACTGGGGAGACTGAAAACAGGAGGATCTCCAGGAGTCTGATCTGCATAGTGAGACACTGTGCCAAGAACATAAAATTAAAAAAAAAAAAAGTCTACTTGATATTTTAATTTACCTTAATTTTAATATGCTTATAGGATATATAAATATGACAGTTGTCCCTATTAAGAAAGTGACCTTTTAATAGGTAAATTTTGCTGAAATGTATACACCTGTTGGTGTGACAGAACTATTTGCATGAGGATGAAGCCAATATGGTTGGTGAGAGAAAATGTGATGAGGGAGAAAAAAATAAAACTCATAATGAGGAGCGAGAGAAGCAGTGATTAAAGTCATTTGTGGTCTTCTTCATGCTGCTTAGTGGAATCTCCCATGAGATGGACAGTATTTGATATCTGAGAGTCAGCAAAACGCTTAACGATGACTCACAGCCTGGCGGAATGCTCTACACCCTCAGCCTGCTTTACGCCTGCTGCAGAGACAGTGAGCAAACCCTCGCTGCTCGGGAATTCCCTCATCCCGGAGACGTTCCTTCCGGAGGAAAGCGGGCGTAGCCTTCACAAGCCATGTGCATGAGTATTTTCAAAAACTCAATTAATTTATAGTGAAATACTCCCAAGAAATTTGCCTTTAAATGTTACACTGGCATGGTGGGCCACACTTGAAGCAGGAAGACAGCAAATGTAAGCCCACCCCAGAAATGTAGTGATTTAGCCGTGACTGTGTTAAAATTATAAATACATAAATTAAGAAAAGGTGGGAGTGGGGCTCAGTTTGAAGACTTTGGTTTCAGCTACCAGTACTGAAGAGAGGGAGTGTTTTATTTTTAGTTCCCCATAATTTAGTTCTTTGTTAAGGTTTCATATATTTTGTAATGAGAAATATGATTGGTATTTTGATTGGGATTGCATTAAATCTATGGAATATTTTTTGAAGAATGGTCATTTTCACTTTTTTTTTTTTTGGAGAGAAAAATCTTTCTATTTCTTGATATCCTCTTCAGTCTCCTTTTTCAGAGTACTACAGTTTTCACTGTAGCGGTCTTTCACTTTCTTGGTTAGGTTTACTCCTAAATATTTCATTTTTCTTGATGCCATTATGAAGGGTATTATTTCCCTAACTTTCCTCTCAGTGAATTTGTTAGTGGTATACAGGCAAGCCATTATTTTTTAATTTTTATTATTTTTTTAAATTTATGTATTTGGTACCAGGTCTTGCTACACAGCTCAGACTCTTGGCGATCCCCCTGTTTCAGCCTCCCCAGCACTGGGATTATAGGAGTGCGCCACCACGCCTGGTTTCAGTGGCAGGATTAGTGCGAGGCCAACATGGCATGCAGTACCTGGGTCCTGACACTTGCCAGTTGGGCGCCTAGACTGCTAAGGTATCTTCCTGGCCCAAGCTGTTAATGTCTTAATGCTGGCATTTTATCTTACTGCATGGAAGTTTGGGTTTGGATACTATTTCTAGCAGTCTTTTCCTATGGGAATGTCATCGTTAATAAGTTAACTGAACTGTTAGGAATATAGTCACACCTAATAATATTTGGAAGTACAAGTCACTGTATGTAAGAGCTTTAGCAGATGTTTCCTATTATTGTTGGAATCATACAAATAAATATTAAGTTGAAAGAGAAAAAAAAGCAATTTCTCTGTCATACCAAAAGTATATTTCTTGTTATTTAAAAGGAAATGCTAAAGTATATGTAATTTATATGTGTTCAAATTCAGGCTACAGAAATAAAGAAAGAAGTAAGACTAGGAAAAGTTTAGAAATAGCCACAATCCAAGAATGTGCTAGTTTACTTGTGTGCTAGTTACAAGCTGATAAATAATGAAAATGAAATAAAGCTTCATGGTGTAAAAATTTTGTCATTTCAGATTTGCATTGTATTAAAAGTTAATAACAATCCCTCACCGTCCTGTGCTTCCAATAATTAATCATCTTGTTAGTTAAACATTCAATTCACATTGCCACTTTGAAAACATTTACTTAGTACACTGGTTTTTTTCCTCTTATGTATTTAAAAAAATAGAAACAAAATAAATCTCTTAACAAAATCTCCTGTTCATTCATTGGCAAATGATAGGATTGTACTCTTTTTTATTGCTAACTGGTAATCAGTTACATATATATTCATTTCCTTTCCGTTCGTTGAGTATAATTGGACACTAAGATTGGTCACCTACACTGGAAACTGTAAACAAGTTCTCCTGGAACGTGAGAGTGCAGTTACCTCCTTGACATCCAAATTTCATTTCCTTCAGATCCATATCTGGTATTACTAGATCACGTGATAGAAATTTTTGAGACACTCCCAGGAATTACAATAAGAAATTATTATTATAAATATAATCACATTTATAATTAATTAATACAATTAGAAGAAGAGAAGCTCTTAGCATATTGATTCCTTGTCATGATCACTACAGTATTAACACAGACAGTACTTTTATTGGTGCTACTGAACTTTCTAAGTGTCAGAGAAAGTAATTATTGACCATTTTTATCTACCAACCACTCCCAAGAGATGTATGGCTTGAAGTAGCTCTGGAGGTTTTTAAATATACTTTTAAGAATATTGCCTCTGTTACCTCCAACTTGAGATTCAGCTGTTTGAGCACAGGAGAGAGGTATTTTAGTTGCATGGCCAGTTAATTGGTGTACCCTGTCTTTACATCCTGCCATAGTGTTTAGGCATGTTTTAAAGATGAATTTGTATGTGTTATATTTTTTTAACAGTGTTGAAATAGGTTTCTACTTTAGAAATATTAATTTTTCCTACGTAGTCTATTTCAAATTAATATTGAAGCAAAAATATGTTTCAATAATTAAGGATAAAAGAAAGCCTAAATTACTTCTCGTTGACATGGTACCTGTCCTTATCTCTCCCACTAAAATGTTGCTTTTCTTTGAATTTCAATTTTCAGTACTTCTAAATTTTTAAATATAATAGATAAAATAATAAGCTAAAGTATGAGCTACATAAACATTTTTCCAGTCCTCAAACCTGTGAGTTTCTTTTCTTGTATCTGACTCACTGTTGCTTGCAAGCTTTGGGCCGTGACAGTCCTTCAGAACGGAAAGAAGAGTGACGAAAAGTGAAGTGTCCCTTCAGCACTTAATTTTCTCTGCTGTGCTTTAGCTGAGCTCTGCTGTGTGATATTTAAGAATGGCATGAGGCGTGTTTAAATCAAAAAATTGCTCTGGTCTTGGGTTTTTTATTTTGTTGATGGAAAGCAACTTTGGGTGTAGCTGTCAAGAAACTTTAGAGCTGAACCCAGAACTCAGTTGTAAGAACTAATTTTTCTAAAGTCAAGATTGCACATATTTTTATTGCTTAGCTGTTTTTTATCCCTGCTATTGGGATAAAATACTAATATTTAATTTTAGTTGCACCCTTTATGTTTTTAAGGCCTTACTATTGGGACATTCATTTGATATAATGGGGAGTTTTTAATTAAATTATAACATAATCTTCATGGAAAATTATATATTTATGTAGTTTGGAATGACAGAGGCTATTTTCTTACAGTAAGTAGATGATTTTTGAAACATTGCAAGGGATTTGGAAATGTACAATTGTTAGGCAATGAAGAGTTTTCTTAGGTCTTTGTGTATGTTTATTCAACTTAGAAATGGCATTGGGTTAAGAGTATCAGATTTCAAGAGAGAAAAGTGTCAGAAGTGATAAACTTGTAGTAGTTTTATTTCTCTCCAAATACATTTTTAACTATTGAATCTCTTTGAGAGAAAATTAATGCCATGAAAGGGGCAGATGTGTGTGAAACGGGGAATCTGGATTATGACCACTTCTACTATCAGCGCTGATTAAAAATTCTCTTAATTTCTTTCCTTTTTCAATGTGTCATTAATATATCAGTTTTGAAATTAAAATTTAACACGATCCGTATCTTGCCATGATAACTTGATAGATAAGAGGAGAAATACCTGATTTTTAAATCATAAATATAGATTTATATAGACTGACTTTTGGGCCAATGAAAAATTTAATTGAAATTATATTCAACAAATCAAAGTATGCAGAATTCGGCAGAATACACAAAAAGTATAATTTATGAGAAACAGATGATTTATTAGTACCACCTTTTTCTTTGTATGCTTCTAATATATTTACTGATGACACGCAGAAATAAAAGCATTAATTTCCAACATATAACTGAAGACATAAAAGGCCAGTCTGACTTTCGGAGTCAAAAGGAAGAAGTGAAAATAACCCACAAATTACATAGCCTTTTGAAAATCGCTGCTAATTAGAGCGTGTCCTGAAACAGATGTAGGAGACCTAAAAACACATGTACATGAATAATCTCACAGTTTTGGGATTTTAATTTAAATACTTCTATGTTTCTTTTGGCTTGCATTTGTTCTTGCCACTAATTGGACTATTAAGAACTTAATTGCTTGTGATATGAGGCCATGCTCACTATTAAATAAGAGACAAGTAGTTAATTGTTGGTACAAGTAAGGAATTGTAACTCAATGAGGAATTATTGGTATTATGTTCCAAGTTATTTCCATAATAGCAAACTTGTGTAAAGTTGTGTAGGCCATCACAAGGCAGATGTTGTCAAGAGATAACTACATAGAGCATATTTAAATACTCAACCAATATTATTTCTAAATTCTTACCTGTGAAAGGGTTATAGATGCATGCTGTGCTGGGAGCGACAGTTTGAATTGCTGAGGTAAGGTCAGAGAACGGAGGAGGAAATGTATATACCAGTATAAGAAGCCTTTTAAGGATGTAAGAATACATGGTCATTATCTACAAGAAAATGTCCTGGAGATATTGAGAATTTAAAGATTAGAACAAAGAACTTGAGTGCACAGCAGAAGTGCTCGCTTCTTGCATTCTAAGAAGTGAACTATCTTACACCCTTTGATTTTTACTTTGGGGCAGACAGACTCTTCTTAAGTAACCCAGGCTAGCTCTAACTTGAAATCCTCTGGACTAACTCAGAAGCCCAAATAAACAAAACCAAACAAATCATTCTAAAAATTACAATGGTGGTAGGTATAGAGCTCAAGGCCTCACGTGTGTTGGCAAGCACTCTGCCACTGGGCTGCACCAGAGCCCTGGGCTGCGTAGTAGGGAAGCATGATGTTAGTTTAGAGAAGTAGACAGAAACTGTAGTAGGCTAAGAATACCTAATTTTTTACTTTGCTTATTTGGATGTCAATTTTCAAAAACATAATTAGTTGAGTGTAGAGGAAGAATTATTTTACAAATGTGTTACCCTGGGTAAGTAGGCTCTAATTTTCCCTCATGTGGGACAGGGAAGTAAATGAACATTTTATTGGAAATATATTTTAGCAGTGCTAGAGTAAAGAAAAAAGTATTAACATTTTAAATAAATTTATCATGATTAAGGGACAGTCTTGAAAAGTTAGAATCATTTAAAAAGAAAATGTGAGTAAGTGTCATTACTACTTCTTTATTGTGTGTTAGTGTTTATCTTGTTTTACAGCACTGGGCATTCAATTCAATCTTGCTGTGTGGCCCCTCTGTCTTGCTCATACCACCCCAACAGGCCATGTTTATGGGAGAAGATACTGAATTTCAGAGAAGCTGAGTAGTTCACCAAAGAGCACTCAGTGTGTGGCAGGATCAGGTTTTGGAAACAATCAATCCGATTGCAGAGATGTTTTTTTGAATTATTTAGAGAATTCCCATGTTCCTGAAGCGATCAAAGAATGAATCTTGAGTAACACCTGGGACTGGGAGGTAGCAACGTAGCAACTAGAAGAGAAAGCTTTTCCAGTGTTCTCGAGCCAGAGCCAAATCCAACAACTTTGTCTTTTTTAGGATGATTTGTTTCAAGAGGAGAGGTGCTTACTGATTGCCAGAGATGTGGGGACCCGGTGATGTTTTCAGCAAGCAAACATGATTGCATGTCTGCTGTTTACAAAGCGCCGTGTTCCACAGAATCACCTTAATGCTAACTTGACCAGGGCTGCCTCCCTCCCAGCTACCATCTGGTCTTGACAGAGGTGCCACTGAATAGAATGACAGCTGAAAATACTTAGCAGCCTTTAATGTTTGATCTGAGATAATTTATTCCAGCGTGAGCAAATATAATTTCTCTTTAGTGTTCCTCAAAGTGTCGTCTGTTGAACACCTGCATGTTAAGTGCCTCAGGAAATTTTCAAATACATTTTCTTGGTCCTAGCTTGAATTAGAAATCAGCATCCCAATGGGGAAGAGAGAAGAATTCCTTAATTGTTTGCCCAAATATTTTTGTATAGTGCTTTTGCTTACTTTTTAAGTATGAAAAGTTTCAATGAGAAGCATCAAAAAAAGAATTATATAATGAGTCTCTATATGCTGTTAAGTAAACAATCACAAACATTAAATATGTTCTATGTCGGCATCTTGTCCTTGCCATCCTGCATCTCTCCTCCCCTCTTGCCTCTTTCCTGCAGTCTTATAAAACACTCTGACCACACCTAATAAAGTAATTATGTAAGTATACACTTAAATACTCATAACCATCTTAATGAGCATTTTTACAATTATATTTCACTTTTTTTACAAGAAATAGATGTGGCCTCTGACTGAGTACAACAGACATCTTCTTATCTGGTAACTTCCTCTATCCCACTCATTTTACATTATTTTGTGTGGCAGATATTTTCATGAAATCCGGTCAGTTCTCCTATGGACTGTGGAATGTAACAAGGTGTTTTATATTTTTAACAATCCCATCACGATTTTTAGCTGTGTGTAAACACCTCTCTTTTTTATGCTGAGTTTAAAATTTTATTTTGTGGTCTGTGTGGCTGTGGCAAAGCCTTAAAAGATTATTTATTTATTTATCTTTTTTATTAAGTTTATTGGTACAGTTTAGATAGGCAAATTGATCATAGTCATCATTTTGTGATGAATATATTCTTCTTTTTTGAGAGGATCCCCAGAATGAGAACAGAGGGTGTCACATGGGTCTTCACTAGTTCTAGTTCATTTTTTTCCCCTGTTTCTTGGCCCCTTTTCATCGTTTATTCCTATCTTTATCCACAAATAATTTGTTGTAATTTTATATTCCGTTTCCTCATTTTTTTTTCTTTTCCCTTCCTCTCCCTCTACTCTTCTTTCCTTTTTTAATTGTTTTTTAAATTTTTATAGAGTACAAATTAGAATTACAACAGAAAAAAATTACAAGTGATACAGATTTTTCACTTAACAACGTAATATGAATTTCACAGTATTTGTTGTAACACATAGTGTTGTCTTCCAACCAGTTATTTATATTACCAGATAGATGAATGTAAAATTGAAAAAGAAGGAAAAAAGGAAAGAAATGAGTAAGAAGTTAAGGACAGAAAAAAGTACAAGCAATTGAAAAAGGAGATAAAGAAGCATTAACTGCTTCTTTCGCTACACTAGAAGACACGCACAATACAGTTGTTCTGAGATGAACATACACCTCTTTCCTTTTTAAACTGTCTTCTTATTCACAATATCTATTATGTAGTTTGGTTCTTATTTACACTTTCAGTTGCTCACCCAAAAGAATATGATATTTACATGTGTTCACCTAATCTATTTCACTTAGGAATGTGGTCTCAAGTTGTATCCAGTTAGCTACAAATGTCTCAAGCTTATACATTATGGTTGAATAGCATTCTGTTGCATTAAAAAACACATCTTTTAATCCATTCATCAATTGATGGGCATTTGGGTTGTTTCTGAGATTTAGCTACTATTTAGCTGTGCTGCTGCAAATACGGGTGCACATATATACTGTGGTATGATGCTTTTAATTTTTGGACAAGATACCCAGAATGAGAACAGAGGGAGTCAAATGGGTCTTCTCTAGTTTTAGTTTTTTGAGCACTATCCTCACTAATTTCTGTGTTCATGCCAGCCTACACTCCCCGTAATGGTAGAGAAGCCTTCCTTCTTCCACACAGCCTCACCAGCATTTGTTATTGGTTGATTTCTTGATTACAATATTCTTTCTAGAATGGGATGGTATCTCAGTGTTGTTTTACTTTGCATTTCTCAAATGATAAGTAATGTTAAACTTTTTTTCCCCATATTTATTTGCTGTGGTGCTTCTTCTGAGAAGTGTATGTTCACTTCATATGCCCTTTTATGGATTGAGTCTTTAAATTTGGGGGTTCTGATTTTTTTCCAGTTCTTTAAGTGTTCTAGATAATAATCTTTTGTCTAAGGAACAACTGGATAAATTTTTTCCCACTGGTTGGGTTGTATTTTCACTCTGTTGGTGGTTACATTTATTACACAAAAGCTTTTTAATAATATAAGATACTACTTGTTCTTTCTTTGTGGTATTTCCTGTGCAGTTAGCTTTTGTTCATAAAGTCTTTGCCTACACTTACATTTTTAAGAGTTCTACCTAGTCTCTCTTATAGCAGATATAAACATCTCTTATGGGTCACAAACTCAGAGTTTTGGGATTCTATGTCAGCTCTTGGCAGAGGTAGAATTATGGCAAAGATCAATACATACGCAGATGGATCTACATGTGGGCATGTGGTACCGTGCAGAAACAAATCAAATTCAGTAATTTTGATATGCAGTGAGGATATGTTTATTCCTTCAGGTGCATGCAGAATCCCAGATAGCTATTTCAGTCATTTAATAGTATATTTTAAAATCAAAATGTTATGCCCACTCAATTTATATTTTATTATTTATCAGGCTTAGTGATTTGTTTGCCATATGAGTATTATCTAGTCCTACTACTTCATTACATGATGAAATCTTTCAGTGTGTTGTCAGGTATCATCAGTAACATAATTTCATACCTGCAAAGCTGACAGCTTATTTCCTACCATCTTAAAATTGTTCAAGTCTTTAATTAGACGATTCAGTGACTACGTATTCCCAGTTGGCCTGATTCTTTAGCCAACTCAATTCATTTTCCCTTAATAGCCTAGATCTCTGTATCTGCTAGAAAAAAAATGCATTCTTTTTCTTTTCATTGATTATAATTTCTTTCCTCATTGATACATTCCCATAAATTTATTTTTAACTCATGGGTCTTAACATTAACTACAGGGAATTACTCAGAGTTCTCATGGTCATCTCTGCCATTGTTGTACTGCAATTGTCACTCAGCATATGATGCATGTGCCATCATAATTACCAAGACTTGACTACAGGATGCAGTCACCCAGGAGTCTGGGAATATTTGTGAAATGAGGGTGCTGACACGTGAGTTACTTTCCATCATTGTTCCCAAGTTTGTCTAAATTGGTTCTTAGTACCTGACTTTATTAATATATTTTAAATGGATAAAGAGCTGGGTTTTAATGATAAAATGACATTTATATGCCGTACTCTATACTATAACACTTTCTATGTTTGTGGAAATTCCTTAGGAACTGAAACTGCTTAGGTTTATTTGCACTGAGGCTGCCTTTTCTGTGCAAACTACACTTAAGAGTTTAAAAAGCTTTTTAGCCTGCTAATTAAATTGTCATCACTGTGCAACTAACGTGGATAATTTTCCTTCCTAAAAACTAAAACTATTATGGTTATTACTTATCAAGTATATGATGTAAGGATAGATGCATGCTAAGTTAATTAATGTAACTGTCAGCTTTAAGATTTTATTAGTAGGGCTCAAACCACAAAAACAGTCCTGCTGTAGTAGTTTTAGAAGTTCAAATAAAGAATATAATTTCTTGCTTTCGCTCATAGAGGAACATTTGTTAGGTGCACACAAACCTTACCGGAAGATATTTGACAGACTAAGATAAAAGACAATTAATTTTTTCCTCCACATAACAAATACAAGATTTATGGCAAGTGTACGAAGAAGATGTAAGTGCAGTAATTGCCATATCTGATTTTCTTCTGAGATTTGCCTCCCCTGTTACAAAAATGTGCTCTAATATTTCCCTAGTTACGTAGGAAACATATTTATGATTTAGTTTACTTATTCCCTGATATTTTGGTGTAGATGGCAGTGCGAGGTCATTGCAGAGGTGATAAGAACTCATTCTTAGGATATTTTTAATGAGGCAAATTTTCACTTCATTAATAAAACATTCAGAAGCATCGAGTTCTGGGATCATCCTTAGCTCTAGCATGCTCACCTTTTCTTTGTAGCAATGTATCTAATTTGTTGCATTAATTTGTGTATATTTCATGTACTCACCAGAGAAATTCTTTAATTTGATCATGACCTTATTATTCAAAGCTTAAATGTGAAGCATAACCTTTTCTCCTCAAGTAGTGTCATGAAAGGTCACAGCTGAGTAGTGCAGCAGATCAATGACTGTCACACTGAATGAGGCTTCCACCAGCTCTGAGTGGCCCCTGGTGGTCATTTATAGCATGACCAGCAAAGCCATCGATCTTCACTGACAGCTTGCAGTGTTACCAACCCCGGATCGTGTTTTCCTCTAGTGGTACTTGCAAGCATCCAACCATGTAATCATTCTTTTATTCACACTTTTACTAAACAAATATTTATATAGCCATGTATGAACTATAGATCCATCATACCTGTTTCATTTCAAGGGTAGAAGGATCACCGTCATATATCCCTACCTTAGGAAACTTTTAATGTGTTCTCCTTAGTCACTGGAGAAAATGTCATTAACATAGCAACATGTGTATGAGAAGACAAGGACGGAAGGCGAAAAGAACTTAAGTACAAATACATTACTACAGATCAAGGGAGCTGATACTGCATACTAAGAACAAGTATTGTCTCAGTAGTGCACAGGGAAGAAGTCTCTCTTCTGCCACCTTTCTCTCTGGGATGTGTGCTACTAGATCTTCTTTATCAGAAGAACGTGGCATGAATCTTCTGCCTCATTTCATTGATCCGGATTAAATGTTATGTACCTATTTGAGAACTCAAGTCTATGTCCAGAAGAATGACAAGCACATATGGCTTAAGTCAATGCTGCCTGAGCCAGTCACTTTGATATAAGGTCCCACAATTGGGGATGTGACCTACTAGTGTGTGTTGCCATGCTGCAAATCCAAACCCGAGCTGCCATGTGCAACAGATGTGTGTAGGAAGGAGAAGGAACACGAATGTTTCTGACTAATCAACAATTGTGAAAAAGTTCCACAAATAATTAATTTTAACTATAAAGGAAAAGCAATGTAAAGCAGACAAATATATTATGATAAAATGAGCAGAGAAAATGAAAAAAAATATCAAAGGACACAGGATTTACATGACATTGTATGTGAAGCAAACCCTCATATTTTTAGATAGTTAGACCAACAATGCAAAACAAAGAGGAAACCAATGTTAATCTTACTGTACTGAAAATACAGCAACTACAAATTAGACAATCATATTTCTCAGTGTTGAACTTGGAAAACAACAAATAACTTCACTCTTTAATAATTTATGTTCCCTACTGGATCTGAGTAGGAGCTTATTAAATGTTCACTGAGTATTTGTACACACACACACACACACACACACACACACACACCTTGTGTCAAAACCTATTTAGGTTTCTAGGCATCAAAATTTATATGAGAATTTCAATAAAAGCCACGTTCTCCTTAAATCTTCCTATTATGTTTTAGACCAAATGATCCCTAACTACTGTGTACAAAGAACAATTAAGAACAATTAAAGGCGAATCAAACACAACCCACCGATTCGGGTACTATACAAGTTTATTCTTATTTAAAAATATGAACAAAAGGCAAAGGAAATGTCCTTTATGTGAGAAGCAGTAAAAATATTTAATGAATTTCAGTTTCAGTTTCAAAAAGGTATTGAGGAGAAGCTAAGAGGAAGCTTATAAAACTAACACCTCAAAGTGAAAGACTGTTTCTTTTCTATCAACTGAGGACTTAATAAGGTAAAAGAGTTCCTGGGTGAACTCGAAGACAGACTGTGGTTCTCTGCAGCATGGCGTGGGCGGGCAGAGAAAAGTCAGAGAAAACTCTGACCGAGTAAATGATTTTGCACAGATTTAGTTAAAAAATATGTACTGTGGTTTTTTTATTTGGCAATAATTAAGCTGTAATTGAAGACAGCCAACTATTTCACTCCTTAAAACATTCCATTAGTGGACAGATTCGTCTATTGAAAGCAGCTTAACATCTGAGTTGATCACATGAAATCAAAATTTAAAGCACAGCAATGGATGTAATAGATGCAAAAGTTAAATCTTGTGCTAGATGTTATGAACTACCCCCACAAAGCATTGCCTCTGTTCTTGACACTGTAACGGTATAGTTAGCAGTGATCAATTAGGTAGCTAATTAGAAAGATAGAGTTACCAGCTGATTTACAGAGAGCAGCACCAAATGCAACCTCCCGGCATACCCATGCTGAGAGCCAAGCCAGAGAGAAAACATTCACAGCGGCATTAAGGGAAGTCATCTTCTCATGAGTTTGGCAAAAGGGAAAATTCTGAAGAACTCATGTGGAAATGAAGAGATCGAACACAGTGTGGTGGCGCATGCCTGTAATTGCAGAGCTTAGGAGGCTAAGAACAGGAGAATCACCATAAGTCTGATCTGTGTAGTGAGACCCTGTAGACCCCATAGTAAATACATAAAAAAAGAGATTGATATCCTTCTGCAAAAAGCAGGTGTTTCTATCCTTATAGATGGCCCTGTTTTACCTTCTACTCACAACAGTCTCCTTAAGAACTTTTCACGTACAGAACTGAATCCTTTCTCCCTGTGCCATGTCTTTGTGTTTAGAGGACTTACGAGGAATTACTAACCTATTCAGTTACTAAGATTTTTACAATTAAAATGGTTTCCCTATTGCAGGACAATATATTTGAAATATTTAATACTGTAGCTCTCAGTGTCTTGCAGGCAAAATGGTTATCTTTTATTCCAATAATAGTAGAAGTCCATAATTATGAAGAGCTCTGTGTGATTTTCTCTCTATGCATGTGTTCAACGAGATCAACAAAATTGTGCTACCAACTGGGAAGCCAGTTTCTTCATGGGATTTCCAGTGCAGGCAGTATGTATATAAATACTGCATATGTAATTGCATGTTGATAAAAATTATGCTGGTGGACTTTTGGAGGAAGAGCAAGGATCTAAAACCTTAGTTGTCAAGAAATCTGGTTTAGTAATGGGACAGATAACAATTTTGCAATGCAATCAATATGTAATGTCTAGCATTGGCAGCTAATTGCATCAAAATAAGGGAGAAGCACTGGGGCCAATTCAAACAAGCAAAAAAGTAAAATAATGTTAAAGAACATTTTAATATAGTTCAAATAGATCAACCTATATGTTAATTCTACAGTTTGAAGATTTTGAGTTGTTAAATTATACTACTACTCAACAAACAGACAAATAATTCACAATGCAACTAAAATGTAACTGTGTATACACACAAATAATTTAGTGTCTTGTTTCGTTTTTTTTGCGGGGGGGGAACCGGAAATTGAACTCAAGCCCTTATGCTTGCCAGGCAAGCTAATTTAGTTTATATATTGCATATATTATGCACATCTGGTGTATTACCTAGGGCAACTAATTAATAAAACCATTTTTATTAGTTATTTTAAGTGTTTATTCTGATAGTTCTGTGTAATACAATGTAAGAACCCAGTTTTCTTTGCATAACGATGGATTACGAATACTCTTTATGCCAGCAAATTTTATTAAAGAATTGATCCTTTACACAAAATTGAACTGAGTGATATATATATATATATATATATATATATCTCGAATGTACATGGATAAGTATATACATTTTATTTTATTTATGTAAATTGTTTCTATATCAATGTAATATTAATTCTATTACAATATTTCCTACAGAATTTTATCGTATCTATCTTTGTTTTCTATTGTTGTGTATTTATCATTTATTTTTCATATAAACTGGCTTTTTATATCTGTGTTATAAAGTTACTCCTAACAGTCTCACTTTTTTCTTCATGATTTATTCCTGGTAAAGATGTCTTGTGTGTATGTTGTGGCATTTCTTACATTTGATTTTCTTGGACATTCACTTGGGTCATATCTTTATCAGTTTATGCACTCAGCTCTTAATTAGGAATCAAGTATGTTAACACCAGAATTCTCATGGAAATTTTATTTGAACCTCGAAGGTCATTTCTCCTCTTGAACAATTCCGTACCACAAGGTCTGTGTACTACTTCTCTGAATTTATCTCCCTCTAGGCATTGAGCTGTGCCAGCTGGATTTTTATTGTTTGGAGTTGGCTTCTTGGAGCTCAGGGATTGGCTAATGTGGCTTCCTACTGTCAGCAGCTGGAACAGCGGAAACCAGCCCTGAAGTCTCAGTGGTACTGAGACAGATATGTGCTCTCAGTCATGGAGCAGATTGGGTGCTGAGCTCCCCACAGAGCAGCTCTATGTCCTCCACACGCCTTCTTTGAGGACTCTGCCCTCACGTTGAACTTGACAGCAGAGCTTTGGACCAGCCAAGCAAGCTCTTTCTGGGGTAGCATACATTTGCTGTTCTTTTGTGGGGCTCCCAGGTTGTGGAGTACATGCTCAACTACACAAAGTTCTCCACTAATCCTTTGCCCTCATGGCATCATGCTGAACAGTGCATCAGATTCACTTAGAAGAAGCAAAAGGTAGAATTGGAAATAGAGGCAAATTATTTGGTCTGAAGATTTACCCAGTATTATCACCCTTGGCACAGGTGTGACATAGTAGATCAGTTTTTATAAAAGTAGAATTAGGTTGATTATTCACCAACCAGCCACTGCTGTATCTTTATATAGCATCTCAATGTTAAATGATGTGGAATTTGATAAAGAAAATGTGGCAAATATTGGAAAAGCATCTTAGTGTGTAAATATTATAAATACACAACTCTTTATCCAATCTATAGGCATGATTACTAGAAAAAGAAAAACTACAAGGAAGAAAGTTAGTTATAGTCATATATGCAACTCCATAGATTTAAACTAAGCCTCCCTATATAAATGTGAGTTCTTTTTTCTAAACAATGTAAAATTAAATATATAAACACTTAGAATGTTGAAAAATTATCACCTGTTCCATATATATATATATATATATATATATATTATAAAATAACAAATCATATACTTAGCTCATGAACATAAAAAACCTATAACTATTTAGTAAATATTCCAAGTATGAAATTATCCACAAAAGATCTCTGGCATTGCATCATAGCAAAACACAAGACTGATTATGCAAACTTTTGCTAATGTGTATACTTACTGTTAATTTGCTACATTAGTATAAAAGAACATAGCATGATATATTAAATGAGCCTTTAAAATATATAACAAAGATATATTAAGTGTAACTAATGTGAAATCAATGAATCTTGTGAGAAAGTTTTACATATATGCACACCATTAATGGTTCCATGGGATTGTTTTAAAACAGAGTGTACGTAATGGCATGTGTGTAGGTTTTAGATCTTTTTTTCAGATAAATAAATACTAATTAATTAAAAATTAAATGTTTCAAAACAATTGAACTAAGAAAAACTTTTCATG
>NDGM011024254.1:0-11228 GCA_002564305.1 Octomys mimax
CTGGCAAGTGCAAGGTCCTGAGTTTGATCCCTGGTACCACCAAAAAAAAAAAAAAAAAAAAAAGAAAAAAGAAAAAAAAGAAAAGAAAAAGTTGTATTGTTTCTCTCAGGTATTTATCTACCAGGACAAAGACATGCAACCTTGGAGCTATGTGGGTATATGTTACGAGCTCATGTATCTTTCTACATGCAATTATCATTTAGTTAGTTTTCTAATTTGAACCTCTTATGCCAAAAAGACTTTTCAAATTCTGCATGTATTTATTGTTGCTTATTTACTTATTTTTAGATTATTTCATTTATTGATATATTAATATATTATAGGTGAACTTATCATAATAAATCATAGATTATTGTATAGACTCTAAGGCTTTTTTTTGGTCTTTTTGAGATAGGGCTTCACTATATAGTTCAAGCTGGTCTTGAACTTGTAGCCCAGGCTTAGCTCATAGCAATCCTCTTGCCTTAGTCTTTCAAGTGCTGGGATTACAGGCATGTGACACCACACTGGACAAGATTATAACTTGTATGTGATAGTATCTTCAAATTAAACTACATCAGTTTTCAGATACATCCTTTTATCAGCATTTTTGCATAAAAACACACTAAGTACCATGTAAGTAGCTTGTCCTTCAAAACTAATATTTCAAGCAAAGGCACGCTCAACTGCTCCTCACTGCAACAGGCTGGGAACACATTTGAAATATGCCTTATTTTCACAACCACATAATAAGTTTTCCTTCGTGTGTGTGACCTAGTGAAGGAAAGAAGTTCGCCTCACCACTGATCAGTCAGTTGTGCATGTGCACTGCTTATGGGGTTTTAAATGTTCTTTTTAACTTTTGTTTTTCTGTAAATATTTTGTGCCCTAACTTTAAGTGTAATTTGAATGTAACATGACAGTGGGCTTGTGTAGCATATTGATAACTGGTGGTCAACTTATAACACCTGCTGAACTGAACCGGTGTGGCGCTGCATGTGCGAGGCCCAGCTGAGGACTGTTGGGAGCTGGTAGAAGCTGCTGGAAGCTGGTAGGGATGCTGTAGGGTGCTCTTGGTTTTCCTGGAGGAGCTTGTCAGACTGACTTTCCTGATGAACTCAGCTGTTCTCTTGTTGAAGGAGCTTGGGATCTGTTGTCCCTGAGAACGGCTACAGTTCACTTTGGGGGAGCTCTGGTCCTCACGTTGCGCATCCCTTCCTGGCTCTGAGGGGAAGATGGTGCGCAGATCAGCCTCCTGGGGAAGCTTGTTGCATTGGCTTTCCTAAGGGAGCTCAGCTTTCATCATCCTCAGAGGAGCTCCGGACCTCACTGTGGCTGAAGATGGCTGCGGTACTTTCTGGGGGAGCCCTGGTTCTTACTTTGAGCATTGTTTTCTGGCTTCACTTCAGATCCCGCAACCTGCTAGCACAGATCCTTTGTCCTCCTGGTATAGACTTTCTAGCTTCCAGCAATGACCTTTGGGCCTTCCCAGCGCAGATCACTGAAACAGGCCTGCGTGAGCCATTGTCATGGGCTCTAGGCCTCCACGTGGACTAGAGGAAGGTGCTGTTCCAGGCTCAGTCTTCAGCTGAACTCAGGCAGAACATTATCATGGCATCTAGACCCTCAGTTGCATTCTTTGATCTTCACTGTGCAGACAGATTTCTTGCACTATCTTTTCATATATGATTCTTTGGGTGACTATAAATAATCTTATAAAACATGTGTCCTGTACTGTCCTATTCCCTCTGCAAGCCCCAAGCCACAACAGCTCCCTCTCACCAAATCGGTCAAGGTGGTGAACAAGTAGTGTGAGAGAAGGCCGCATCTTCTGATGTGCTCATTCCTCGTTTCCCTCCTCTGCCACTCCTTTCTTTGGGGCTGCAGTAGACTTCTGTGTTACTACTTGTCCAAGACCCTGTATTTTTTTTCTTATATTTTATATATGTATTCAATGTATTTTTTCTAATTTGTCTTTTCTACTCAGAAAATATAGTGAATATTTACATTTTTTAAAAAATCATGGGGCTGGGAAGATGGCTCAGTGGAATCATTGCTTCCCTGGCAAGCGCAAGGGACTGAGTTCAATCCTCAGTTCTGAAAAAAGAAAAATCATTACACTGAAAGCACATTACCATTAATCTACCTCAAAATAGTCTCTCTTGTTTTTTTTTTTATTTTTATATATTTAGTACAGGGTCTCACTACACAACTCGGACTCATAGTGGTCTTCCTGTTTTCAGCCTCCCAGCACTGGGGTTACAGGGGTGGACTACCATGCCCAGACTCGGAGGCTGGCTCAGCATGCTGGGGGAGGGGCCAGCGTGGCCTGTGGTGCTGGGATCAAGCCCCATCTCTGCTCTTGCCTAAGCAGGCACTTACTCCACTGAACTATCTCGTTGTCCTTTCTCTTTGTTTGAACACTATTTATTTATTCATTTATTAAAAATACAAAATAGTAAAAAGAGAAAGCATTAGAAATGATACAAAATTTCATTAAACAAAGTGACAGGAATTCAACAATGTTGCTGTACTGTGTATATATGCAGGATAGTTTGTATGGCTGATTTCTGCTGGTCTTTTGAAAGGAGCAATTATGCTTAATTTTTTAATTCTTTTTTTTTCTTTTTAATTTCTTACAACTTTTTTGTTGGTGTTGTTTTGTTTTATTTTTTAAACCAATTTTCAAGTTTATATCTTGTGACCTAAACAACTAACTTGAAGATAACATCATGTGTTGAACACTTGTATCTCCTCTTTCTTGCCACGTTCTTAGGCATTTCCAGAAGTTCATTTTCATAAGCGTCTTCAGTTTTGCAGTTGAGGCTGCCTCAGTGTGTTCAGTCAGTTCAAAGCTTTTCTCTTTCGTGGTCATTTTGACCTTAGGAAAGAGCCAGAATTCTCATGGGACCAGAAGTCCTGAATAAAGAGGATGATGAATGAAGAGGATGGTAATGTTCCAAGAGTCTGCCTTTGGCTGGATACGTTTGGTAGCAGCATTCACCATATTTTTATTACACCTTATAAACATATTCAAGAAAGGGGACTTCCAGAACTGCTTCAGAAATTGGTGAGAAAGTTGGGATAAATGTGTTGGGGATGTGGAGGAATATTTTGAGGGGGATTAATGGCAACATATCTTTCAATGTAATAATTTTAAAAATTTAAACCTGAATTCTATAACTTAATCATACAAGGTGCATAAAATGGCTTTCATTATTCAGTTGTATATTTCTGCATATGGAGTCATTTGAAGGTCTTACAACATGATGGAGTATGTCATGTTGTTTTACTTGATGACCAGGCTTTCAGGAGAAAAATAAAGTTAGTTAGCGAAGGTGTTGCATAAGCATATTAAGTAGCTCTACTTCTGGGATCAAATTAATCATTCTATCCTGATTTAATTACTTCATATGTTACAAGAAGAATAGGACCTCTGCAGGCTGTCCTGGTAGTAAGAGCACACACTGAAATGTTGGCGGTAATTTGTGCGTAGTAATGCCGCAACATTAGTTAGTAGTAAGACATTTAGCTGATACATATCCAAGGATAGAGAAACATAATTAATTTATATCCCAGAATGATAAAATATTTGCTTATTTAGGAATCTTGCAGAGAAGTGAATACTTCCGTTCTCATGGTGGATGTTTTCTTTCGTGGAGGATTATAATGAGGTCATAGTCATGCTAGTGTATATTTTTGGCTCTAGGATATGTAAATTGTGCTTTGGAAATAAGAAATCCATGTAAGTCCTGGATAAAATGTTAGAGAATATGTAGACCACAGTGCTTATTGTGTGGACTGAGAAATACGGGCTTGAGGTTCCGTGACTGATGCGACCAGAACATTGATGAAAACATAGATCTTTCACTTGCCTGGCTCTAAGTCAAGCTGCTTATCACAGTGTCAAGTAGCGAAGTAAAGAAGCTAGTGCTTTTCAACATCTTAGGTTAAAAAATACTAACTCAAATGAAAGACATTTATTAATTTGTGTCTTCTATCATTGAATGATGATCTGTCTCTTATGAAGGGATAAACTGGAGGGTCAGTCCCTTATTCTTGCACCAGCTCTCCTTTTCTTTCCTCGCTGCCCCTTGTTTGGCATTGCTTGCCTCTCCCAGCACAGTAGTAGGAAATGTAGTGGTTCTGTTTTTAAGGAGGTCACAGTCATGGACCAGTATCAGGAACTAGACAGCTAGAAGCTCAGAAAGCAAACTTTCCTTTTAAAGAATTAATTAATTAAGTAATTATTGTCACTTTTTATTTCAAAGAGAAAAAAACTCAGTGAAAGTGATGTAGAATTTCAAACCAAAATGAGAGGAAATCAACAATGGTTATTGCAGGTTGTTATCTTAAAATCAGTTGCTCAGATAACCAGGTTAATTAATTCAAGAGTTGGTTCTTTGAAGGAATAAATAAAATTGAAAACTCCCCAGCCAAACTTATATAAAAAAAAAAAAAACCTCAAGTTGATGAGCGCAGTTACAACATGCAGCATTGGTTTCCAATTGAACTATTTTTAAAATTAATCATTTATTTATTTACTTGTTTATTCATTTGGTACAGGGTCTGAGCATAAAGCTTGGACTCATAGTGATCCTCCTGTGTCGGCCTTCCCAGTGCTGAGACTGCAGGCATGTGCCACCACACCCAGTTTTGGTGGCCAGCACTGCATGGGGCCAGCATGGCGTGCAGTACCAGGGATTGAACCTGGGTCTTTGCGTTTGCTATGCAGGTGCTTAGACCACCGAGCTATCTCTCTAGTCCCAAGTTGAACTATTTTAATTTGTATCTGAATTTTTTTTTTCCACTGAAGTTGTTCTTGTTTCTGGAAAAACTAATACTGGAAAAAAGCAATTGGCTAGGGAGCATCATTTAAACGACTCTGCAAGTTAACACCTGTGTCTTTCTGAGTGCTTGCTGCAAATAATCATTTCCACTCTAGCCAGTTAAAGCAGATAAATGATTTGTTGTGGGGTCTAAGGCTGCCTTTTGTCACTTCAGGGAGTGTCAGGCAGCCGAGGTTGTGGTATGTGTGAGGTTGCGGTCTGCCAGCACAGCTGGTTGCTGCTCCTGCGCCTATTTCCTGGCACCACGAAACCGAGGACTGACTCAGGAAATCCATGCTGCCACCACCTTAAGAGACTGCAGAAGAGCCTGAAGTGTGTGATGCCGACTTCCACCTTCTGACACTCCAGGCCATCTCTTCTTGGTACATGGGAATCAGTCCATGTACAGACTCCTAGCTTCAGATGGGTGTGACTCTGACCTTCAGAAATGGGGGCTACAAAGGGCTTAGGATGAGGTGGACATCAGCATGAGCATTGTCATCAGTTAGACAACATTACTTACAAGTGTGCAGGTGTGGGATGACTTTCATAGCTTGATAATTCTACCTCGTACAAGAAAGGGACAGTGCAAACAGGAAAATGTGCTCTGTATTTTGCATGGGAATAGGAGAAAAAACTTGCTAAATTCAGTAATAAAATCTCTATAGTCAGCCAGTTCTATTTTAATGCTACAAGGATTATTAGGAGAGAGCTTACAAAATAGGCTTTGTTACAATATGTAGTTCTAATAGGCACAAATTTCAGTTACCAGAGACTAGTTAAATAATACCGAAAATAATCTCAGTTACTATGCTATATTAACTGTACCTAATTTCATAAAGTACAATCTTGCCTGTTCTTTATTTTTATTTTTTTAATTTTATGTATTTGGTTCAGGGTCTCTATGCAGTTTGGACTCTTAGTGATCCTCCTGTCTCAGCCTCCCCAGCACTGGGATTACATGCATGTACCACCACACCCAGCTGGCTCAGTGGGCTCAAGGGCTGGGCAGGCATGGCATGTGGTACTGGGGATCGAATCCCATTCCCCGTGCTTGCCTAAGCAGGTGCTTAGTCTGCTGAGCTATCTCACTCGCCATTGACTGTTCTTTAATCCACAAATCCCAGTGTAAATAACAGATGCACATTATGGTCAATATCCAGTAGCATCATTTCTTTCAGAATGAATTGGATTGGTCACTGTACATCAGCTACACACAGAGCTCAACTTACACACAGAGCTAAAGGTAAGGTGGTGTCACTTTCTTGCTGTCAGTGTTAAAACCATGTGACATTTCATGAAACTAGACAATAGTAAGAGGAAATTAGCTAACGGAGATGAAGGTCTAGCAGCGAACAAAAAATAATAAGGCTGGGGTGAAACTTGCATTGAAAGTGAATGGAAATTACAGAAAGAATAGTTGACCATAGAAACCTGGCCCGGGCAGGATTTCCCTACTGGGTGTATTAGTGACAGAGGTTCCCATCATAAGTGAGGGTAATGGTTGCAACAGAAAGATAAATATGTCAAGAAGACGTGATGTTGGTTAAAAACCTTCTAGCAGAGGACCTCTGAGGGTTATCTTATGACATTGTGAGCATAAAAGATAAACTATTGAAAGCTTAGTAAAGGATATGACAATTTGCCAGGGTTAAAAAAAAGATGTTCACTCAATCGTGAGAATTATGAGACTGGAAGAAAATATGTTCAGAGTACTCTTGGTATGGTGTTTTTTGCTATTGCATTTTTTTATGACTTTGGAGATTTTACGTAGTTTGTCCATTTATTAAAATTATGTATTCCTGGTTGTATAATGTGGTTTTGATGTTCTTACTAAAATCATTACTACAATCAAACTGTCAATCATATCATGTAGCTACTTTTTCTTTCATAGTAAAACCACTTAAAATCTACTCTTTTGTATAATTTCCAGTAAATAATATTATTAAGTGTGCCCCTTGCACTGTGCCTTAGATCTCTGATTTATCTATATCTTACATAACTACAGTGTTGTACCTTCATCTCTGCATTTCTTCCACGCTTCGGTTTTCTATGTATTTAATTTCTTTTTTTGGTTTTTAGATTCCACATAAAAGTGTGATCATGCATTATATTTCTTTCTATGTCTGGCTGAGTTTTCACTTAGTGTAACGTTCTCCATTGTTGTCCAGGCTGTGACTAATCACAGGATTTTCTTTTTAAAGCTGAGTAATATTCGCACCCACGTCACAGTCCACTAACGGACACTTAGGCGGGCTCTGGAATGTGGTTGCTGTGGGTGGTTGTGTGGCCAACACGGCAACCCAGACTTCTTTCTGGGGCTCTGACTTCCTCGCGATAGAGTGCTGCGTGAAGTTGGCAAGTTGCTCATCTAGGCCTCGTGTTTCGGTGGCCCTGAGGACCGAGCCGAGCGCCTCGCGGTGAGCTCTGTCTCCAGCCTTCGCAGTTTTGTATTTTGAGACAAGTGCTCACTAAGTGTCTAAGACACCCTGGCTGGGCTCCGACTTGCGACTCTCTGGCTGGGCTGCAGGGCTGCTGGGGCCACAGGGGTGCGCTGTACTGTGCCCAGTTTACAAGGTTGTAGTTGCATATGTGTTCATAGGGCCTCACTCAAAAAGGACTTCAGTACTTGGACAAAAAAATTGGACATCATGAAACAATCCTAGTTTTTGCAAAGCTGCCTTTGCACATTTTCAGTTTTCACGTTCACTTATATGGTCCATGTTACACAGATAGAGGACCGTCTACTTGAAGTGCGGGTGAGCAAGCATCCCATATTTTTATCATTAAAATACTATATTTTTCTTGCTGAGAGGTTAAATTTCAACTTAAGCACTTAGCTTAGTGGTCCTAGAATCTCTGCTTCTAGATGGAACTTTTTGATATAAATTAGAGCAGTGTACCCCTTCATGAAAATACATTTTATTTATTTATTTATTTATTTATTTGTTTATTTATTGGATTTAGGACCTCACCTTTCTACTCGGTCTCATAGTAATCCTCCTGTCTCAGCCTCCTCAGTGCTGGGATTACAGGTGTGCACCACCATGCTCAGTTTCTGGGCCTGTACGGTGTGCCCAAGGATTCCTGGGCTGGCATGGCAGGTGGTACTGGGGCTCAAACTCAGGTCCTTGCACTTGCCAGCCAGGTCTTTAGACTGCTGAGCTATCTCCCCAGCCCACATATTATTTTCATCTAGAAAACTGTCCTGATTCATGAAGGCGTGGATGAAAATGGTGCATCTTAGATGGCTCTGTGGTGCGCTAAGCAGTCTGCTGGTGGACGTGGAGGACCTGGCTGGGTCAGGGAGATGTGGCCCAGCTTACAAAGATGACCACAAGTAACCAGAGTACAGGAGCTGAAGTGGAGGACGATCACTGTCAGTGGAGCAGGCAGGACAGACTCCAGGGTGAGCAAGGATGCTTGTAATGCGGTTGACACCTAGAGCTACACTTAGGCGGGGACAAGTGGAACGTGCTCATACGGTGCTGTGTATGGATGCTTTCCTTCATTTCAGGATTTGGTGCTTTGGTTACCAGGAATGTTTTACATTAAAATATGTCTAGCATTTACCAAAAGGAGTTAAAAACTTATATCCACCAAAAATTTGCAGACAGATACATATAGCAGCTTTATTCATAATTGCTGAAACTTGGAAACAATCACTTTAAAAATGTGACTGGATCAATAAATGTGGGACCACCCAGGCCATGGGTGGTCTTCAGTGCTAAACACAAACGAGCTATCAAACTATAGAAAGGCACAGGGGAAACGTTACCGCATATAGCTACATGAAGAAAGTCAGCTTGATAAAAACTCCACTCTGTAATTCCAGTCATGTGACACCATGAAAAAGACAGTAAAACTGTCTGTGGTTGTCAGTGGTTTGGGGTCGGGAAGAGGGACTAACTGCAGTAGGGGACTTTCATGGCAGCGGGGCTGTTGCGTAAGACACTGTCATGGTGGGTCTCTGTCTCTGCGCCTTTGCCGACCCAGTTTCAGTCTCTTTCCCTTTACAAGCCCCTAGTGAAAACGCTGGGCTGTGGGTTGGCATGGAGGAGAGTTATTGGTCAGAACAAATGTTCTGATGGTGGATGTTGGTAGTGCGGGAGGCTGCCCTTTCTTGGGGACAGTTCTCTGAATCTCTCCTTCCTAGTGCTGTGAATTTAAGCCATTCTAAAATTACAACATATTAAGCACCTTCCTTGTAAGCACAGGATCCCAAGTTCGATCCCTAGTACCTAAAACTAAAACAAAATAAAAATACAGTACAATAAAATATTACAATATATTAAAATACTGCACCATAATGGTATTAACTTTAGCAGCGGCTCTTCCGTGCACCCTGTGTAAGTGCTGTCCCCAGCGTGGCACACTCGTTCCGTCACATTCACTGCTCTGCAATGTCCAGAGGCAACTTCCATTCGCAGATGCCAATTTGCTATGAAGCACAAGCAAGATACCCGCTGGAGGCATAGGCACAGGGAAGAGAAAATACTGATTATTTTTCTAACATATTTTGTTGCCATGAATTTAAAATGACAAGGAGGGCTCAGGTTCCGCTTTTGCTACACAGAGCACGCAGCTGTGCATTCATACCCAAATACCTGCCAGAGCGCGAGTGTTTCCCTGCAGTCCCCTCCCTCCTTCTCTTCACCTCGTCTTTCTTGTATTGGGGATTGAACTCAGAGCCTTGCGTATGCTGGGCACATTCTCTCTCGCTGAGCTACACTACAGCCCCTTGACTGTGGTTGTTTGACAAGCTAAAAAATATTTTTGTATGGGTTTAGAAATTCAGACATAGCTTGATGAATAGTCAGAATTGTTGGAGTTAGCAAATAAAAGAAAAATGTTTGGTGCAATCTCAGTTTTTGGTGAGCCACAAATAATATTTTAATACAAGCATGAAATAGACATATACTTAAAAATGTCATCATTTATCTGAAGTTCAAATTACATGAGTGTCCTGCATTTTATCTCATAACTCCTATGGCTTGTACAATGGAATGACTTAGAGAAGATTAGTTTCCATCTTCTTGTTATTGCTACAATAGAGAGGCTTCAACATATTAAAGACACATATTAGTATCTTGAGTGTAAAATGATTTTTCTCATAGTTGAGATTTCTTTCTTTTTTCTTTTTTGTTTTGATACAGGGTCTTGCTGAGCAGCTTGGACCCCTAGTGCTCCTCGTGTCTCAGCCTCTCCAGTGCTGGGATTACAGGCATGCGCCACCACCCAGGACCTGGGGCACAGCATGCTGTACCCAGGATGGCACTTGGTCTTTGTGCTTGACCGGCAGACCCTTATATTGCTGAGCTACCTCCCCAGCCCCAGTTGACTTCTTTATGTATCGATTTTCGCCTTTTTGAACAAAGTAGCTTTGATTGGATACACTTTTATTTTTCTGTTCCAACATTGTGATTTCTTTCCCCCATTGGATCCTTAGCACACGAAGATGAGGCTGACACAGGCCAGCCTTTGACTCTGCGTCTCATTCCTTTAACAGTTAAGAACTGAAAGGGAAGCCACAGGAGACCGGGAGGCGAAGCCGGGCACCCACGGCACGTCAGTGTTCCTTGGTGCTCATGCAGGGCTATGAACATAAGTGAGTGCTTTATTCCAAACAACTTTGCTTTCCTAGTCAACACAAATATACGCGACACCACCATGGGTTTTGAATTGAATGCAGATTATGCATCTCTCCATCATACATATATCAAATTTAATACAATAGTTTCTTTCTTTTTTTTTTTTTTACAATAGTTTCTTTAGATGGCTAATTGTTACTACAGTATTCAGTGGGCAGCAGAGTTAGGAAAACTGCCTTTTGTTAACCATGTCATGCATATTTTGTGTTCCCCTCAGGGAAATCCTATTTGGTTGTATTTTTCATGTTCTCTTCAGTTTTTGAAGTTCATTATTTACTTTTAAATTTTCTTAAAGCTGCTTTAATGTGAGGGCCAAAACAAAGCACATGGTGACTGTGGTGAAGCCTGTTTTGGTGCCTCCCACCTCTGCCGACCCCATTTCGGTCTCTTTCCCTGCTGAGTAGGGGGTTCTCAGCCCCTCCAGGTCTTCGCAGACCTGCTCTTGCCCCTTCACCGCAGCCAGCCCTTTGTCCCAGTCAACTTCTCTAGTGATTAAATCACAGGTGAGAAACTGCTTGTCTGTTCTTTCTTTCTTTCTTTTTTCTTTCTTTCTTTCTTTCTTTCTTTCTTTCGTTCGTTCATTCTTTCTTTCTTTCTTTCTTTCTTTCCTTTCTTTCTTTCTTTCTTTCTTTCTTCTTTCGTATTTTAGGGAAGGGTCTACAGGGTGTTCAGGGTCTCACTACCAGATCGGACTCACAGTGATCTGCCTGTTTACAGCCTCCCAAGAGCTGGGATTACAGGCAAGCGCTACCATGCCCAGTCTCAATTG
>NDGM011024256.1:0-18351 GCA_002564305.1 Octomys mimax
AAAAAAAAAAAAAAAACCCACACTAGTTTGTTGAGCAGCTGCTGTGTGCTGGGGATGGGCGAGTGGGCATGCGCCTCCCACGGGCCACTGCAGACCTCACGGGGATGCGCGGGACGTGAGGTGTCGCCACAGGAGAGGAGGGGGCAGTGACGCCATCTGCCATGGACTTCCTTGCCCACAGATGAGCAGCATCCAGTCGGGAGGATGAGGACTATCCTCCAGGTCACTGAGCCAGTGTGCGTTCAGGCAGGAGCGTTCGTGGCATGTGAGGCTCTCCCACCCTTCACGCACAGCCCTGCTGGATTCTGGGTGGAGAAGCGGTGGGCACGGTCCTCAGAAGATGTCAGGGTGCAAATACCAAATGTCACGCAGGGAGGCGAGGTGCGTGACGCTCGGGCACTTGACAGCGTTCGCGGAGCAGTTCTTGCGCTGTGTGGCTCAGTGTTGCAGGGCAGCCCACGTCCCGGAGTAAAGCAAGGGGTAGAGGGGAGGGTAATTGCATGGCCAGTCTGCGGGTACCTGACCACACTGCAGCAGCTATCAGACCTGCTAGGACCTTGCTGGAGAGCTCGGCAGCCTGGGAGGATGACACAGTCGGAGGACACTTGGGAGTGGCCCAGAGGTCAGGTGGGCTCTTTGGCTGTTGCCTTGATGGCCTTGGGAGCAATGTGACTGCATCCTGTGGTAGAAGAGGTCCCAGGAAGGGGAAGAGTCTTAGTGGGCTTTCTATAGCTTCAACAAAATAGCTGGTGCTGGGTCATGGGTAAAGGAAAAAGAACTAATGGTCCATGCCTCTGGTGACTGGAACATCCACACAGCATGGGCCCACATCTGGTGCACCCTCCAGCTGAGTTACCGGGTAGCAGAGGGCGCCCCGAGGCAGGAGCATGTGCATAGACACACACACACACACACACACACACACACACACGAAAGGGAGGGATCTCGCATGGTGAGAGGGAAGCAGTCAGCTCTTTCCTAGTAGGCGCTCTGCTGTGAGCTGAGCCCTGGAGGCCCACTGCTGGGCTCTGCCCACCCTCTACACCCTTGGGAAGGTGCCCGGTTCTCAGCGCCCATGGAGAGGGCAGGCTGCTGGCTCGTGAGCCTCAGGGGAAGAACTGCGATGACACAGGTACAAACTGAAGCTGCGCTTGCAGAGCAGGCAGCAGTGGCAGCTAGCTGACAGGCTGGAAGAGCAGAGTCGGCAGAAGTTGCTGCAGCCACTGGAGAGGTGACCACACAGTCTGTGATGGGCAGGTGTGTGGCAGCCTGCGGGGAGGACACGAGTGCATGTCTGTGGGCAGGGCAGGAAGGGCGGGGTGGACACACCCCATCAGGCCCCACCCTCACCCTGGCATCCCCTCAGGCATTGTAGCTCCCTTCCGAGTAGAGTGTTTGTGCCTACACTCCGAGGCACTGCAGTCTCCTCCTTCCCTCCCTGTCTGTCGCTGCCCTCTGCACTAAGGGGCCCAGAAGCATGGCCAGGCAGGACTCTCAGCTGCACCTGTCAGCTACTCCCTGTGACAACCTGGCATCGCCTCACCCCTGCCTGCCTCTCCACGAGGGGCCACACTGCCACCCACTAGGGAGAAGCTCTGTGAATTCCTCTTCCTTTGCGCATCTCTGCCACCTTTTAACCCCGGGTGCACCTGTGCTCCCTGGAAGTGTTCCAGGCCTTCCCTGGGCTTACTCATTCTTCCTTAGCCCCCTCCTCCACTCCTCCTCGAGAGGGAAACTGAACCGTGTTTACTGAAGCACAGATGTAATCCCACATTTCCCCTCATTGCCAATTAATTCAGCCTCCAGCCTAATATTCAAGACCTTCCCCACCACACTTCCAGTCAGAAGACCTTTCATGGCTTCCTCGACACCTTCCTGCAGCCTTTCCGCCCTGCTTTCTTCTGTGGACACTTTTCACTAAAGCTATGTTTTTACTGCCTCCACTTTTCCCTTGGGCAAGACCCAGCTCTCATCAAGCAGGCTGGCGAGGCAGCCGGGTGGCGGTGCCTGTCCCAACGCAGCCTCCTTAATGCAAAGCAGTTACAGCGTGAACACCTGCTGCACGGGCTCCCGGAGACAGTTTGTTCGCGGAGCCTCGCGTGGAGGCTCTTTCAGCTGTCCAATGAAGGTGGGCTTGTGGGCTTTGGGTCAGCCTCTCTGCCACCGCTTACAGTAAGGAAATCTTCTTGTGGTTTGTTAAGACTGAGTAGTGCCCTGTAAAAGAGAAAAAGGTTGAAGTGATTTTATTACACAAAGAATTGTCATTACTTCAGCAGCATCATAGAAGAGTTACACTCTGCTGGTAACCCACTGGGTTTTTATTTTAGCCGTGAGTTGAATTTCAGCAGTTATTGCCAAACTTTCAAAGTCAGTAATATCAGAAAAGCCACAAACATTATTCCAGCAGCAAATCCATCAACAGTCCCAGCTTTAGGAGGAGGCGATGATGAGTCTGGTGTGTTTAATTTTTCATCTAGGAATCTTAGGATCCAGATCAATACAGGTTGAATGCTCTTTCCTGAAGTGCGTGGGCCCTGGAGTCTCCGATGTCAGCATGTTTCAATCTCGGTATTTGCATCCCCATAACAAGATGTCTCAGGGATGGGACTCCAGTCTAAACGTGACACTAATTCACCTGTACGCATTGTCTGAAGGAACTCTTTGCATGATATTTTAAAAAAATTTCATGTGTAGAAAGCTTGGTGGGGTGGGGCTTTCCCTTGTATCATCGAGGTAATCAGTGCCCGAGATGCTTCATGTTTTGGAGCTGTTTGGACTTGGATTTTCAGATCCAGGACCCTCATGCACAGAAGTTGCTCCCCTTGCCCCCAGGGGCTAAGAAGCTTCAATGAGTTCGACACCACTGGCTTCTCCCTGGCAGCTCGAGCTAGTTTCCCTGCAGGTAGAGAGAGGCCAGTGGAGCACCGAGCTCAGTGTTGCTGGGCATGAATGGGGATACAGCCAGCCAACAGTGACCTTCCCTGCAGGGAAGGAGCAGGGGATGCCAGTACTCACCAGCGGCCAGCGACCTAACATGGGGGTGTCCCCTTGTCCTGGAGCATGTGGGCAGTGAGCAGCAGAGAGGGTGTTGTTCAGGGAGCAGGCAGACAGTCCTGCCCACTGGACATGCTGATCTTGTGGAAGGTGGAAGCATGAAATTAGAGAAGTCAGGGAGCCTCCCAGAAGGCTGGGCTGAGCCAGAGGTTGCTTATTGACCTGCTTGCCATAAACAGAGACAAGATTGCTTGTGCTGGGGCATCATGACAAATGTTTGGGTTTGAAAACTTCTCTACACTCTGCTCTGATGAGTTAAATATATTTATTTAGAAATCCGCTCAGATAATCGAATTCTGCTCTGGACTGAGTGCAATTTTAAAGAGTTTGCTAGTGGCTTACATTAGGGCCATAATGGATGGAAACCACAGTTCAGGACGGATGGCAAGGGGAAGGAGTGGAAGGGGAGGGGAGGGACAGCAGGGGGAGGGAGGGACAGGAAGAGACCTCTGCTCCCGGATTCTGCAGCCAAAGGCTGCAGCACTGCCCCCTGCTCCTTGGTGGCAGGCACTTTTCAGAAGCAGTGTTGAACTTCTCCAGGAAAGATGGCAGTGAGTCACACGAAGGCTGCTGGGTATGACTTTGTCGTGGGACCTGTGGTCTGGGTGGTGTGGTTTGTCCCTGACCCAAGTTCCTTTTTAGGAAAGAGAGGGAAAAAGAATAGTCTTACCAGAGCCAGTGTCATCTGTCGATGCACAGCAGAGGTTGAGGGGAATGTGTGTTCATGGGAATGACACTGGCTGTTGCCACTCTGCCCATCCTCCCGATCAGCCTCACAGCAACAGACCATCAGCATGTGCTGTCCAAGCGGCACCATCCCCAGCAGCCATTCCACGTGGCATCTCTGTCTCAGACTCCGAGCAGCCTCACGACTCGGGCTGCCAGTCATGCGAGGGGGAAACAGAGCCAGGGACAAACAGCCCTGAGATATCAGCAAAGGTGTCCACACAGCAACATGGGATGGATGGGTGCAAGGTCTGGAGGATCCGAGGATGACCACATCGAGAAGTCTGCATACTGGGGCCACTGTAGACTGCTCCACCCGGCGTCCAGGCACACTGCAAGGTGCTCAGGGACGCGCCTCAGTCACGCGCTGAAATGCGAGTCATTGCAGCACAGAGGGCCATTCCCAGTGTGAGCCCAGCAGGTCGTCACCCATGACGCAGGACAATTTTTCAGACAATTTGATTCAGGCATCTGTTAAACAGGGACCTTCCAACCAATTGCTCACCTGCCACCTGGACCACAAGGCAGCTTCGGCCTCCATGTGGACAGCACTGGTGTGGATTCCTCAAGGGCCAGTCCCAAGAAGCTCCTGGCCTGCCTGGAAGCCAGGTGCACTGGCCAGTCAGGGAG
Organism: Octomys mimax; assembly: GCA_002564305.1. Taxonomy (NCBI): domain Eukaryota; kingdom Metazoa; phylum Chordata; class Mammalia; order Rodentia; family Octodontidae; genus Octomys; species Octomys mimax. The sequence goes on from NDGM011024256.1 coordinate 4,411, forward strand.
GGCTGCGCAGGGAAGGCATGATGTGGTGGCCGCAACAGCCGCGGGGACAGGGTGAACCGATCAGCCTGCAGGAGTGCTGCTAGTCCTGCTGGACACAGCCATTGGTCATTTTGAGCAGAAGACTCAGCACACGGCCTCACTCGTGTGAAATCCAGAAAAGATGGCAGGAAAGGGCGTGTGGGCTTTTAGTAGATACAAGGAGGGGAGAAGGGGAGGGGTACATGATCAGCATCTGCAGTACTCTCAGAGTTGCTCCCCAGACAGTGAGACTACGGGGAGCACGATCAAAATGTGCTCTGAGCATGCATGGCCCCGCTGGGGCAGAGCCCACTCCTCTGCATGAACAGTGGCCACCCAGGGCAGAGAGGAAAAGGGGCAAATGCTGCTGGAGCGAGCACGCATCCAAGCACAATGGCCGCAGCGCGTCTTTTATTTATTTATGAAAATAACAAGTCTCCACTTAGGAGAAAGTCTCTCGAGAACGCAGCTATCATCCTAAAGTGGTCTTGCAACAGTTCTGGAACCACTAAAACGGAATTCCAAGCACAGGATTTGCAGAAAAAGTTTGCCCCACCCCAGCTCTGCTCCTTTCATCCTTAAACCCTTCCTGTCGGGAAGCCCCAGGAGCCAAGAGGAGCGCTGTGGAGCTCCCTGGGCCAGAAGGGCTGGGCCCGGCAGCCCGTGCTTGCTTCCCCCCGGCGTGAGCTGGCACCAAGTCTCCGGGTTCCATCGCGCAGACGTGAGGGGCTGCCGGCGAAGCCACGCCCCGAGGGCCCGGGTCTGGGCTGCTGCTGCCGCTGCTGCTGCTGCTTCCTGGGCACGGCCTCAGATGTGCTTCTCTCTGCTCACCTTTCCAGAAAGTATGCTGTGGTCCTGCAAATGCTGCCCCCTCTCCCCTCCCTCCTTCCTCTTTCCATCCTCCCTTCCGCGAGCTCTGCCTTCCCTGCCCCTCCTTCCTGTCCCTTGCCCTCCTCCTCCTCTCCATCTCTCCGGAGGGCTGAGGCTACTTGCAGCCACCGGCCCCACCCTCTTCAGGAGTGGCATCCGAGGCCGCTCTGTCAGGACACCAGTGTTCATCCCCTGCGCCTTCCCCACCGTGGGCCATTACCATGCAGTCCCTTTGTCCGCGGCTCTTTGCAGCTCACCCTGCTGGAGGCTCCTGGGCCCCAGCTGTTCAGCCTCTGGCTTCGCACAGAGCCCTGAGCTGCTCCAGGTCGCAGCTGAGCACTCGCAGCTCGAAGTCCTACAGAGAATGTGTGGACCTGAGGGCAGCGCATGTGAGGAGGAGAGGGGTCCCATAGCTCGCTCCCCCAGACCACACGCAGCCTGGTCTGGGTGTGACACCTCGGCTCCTGCCACCCTGGGCCCCTGGGCTCTCACCCCACACCTGGCAGCCCCTTTGCCTGCCAGCCCGCTCCAAGCGCTCTCCTCAGCAGCCGCGTCTCAGCCGAGCGTGGGAGAGTGTTGAGCATGCGCTCTGGCGTTTCTGCTGGTACTGGGAGCAGCTGAGGCCCCCGAGCCCTTCAGCAAGAGACCAGCAGACACGAAGCGCACAAGTTACACAGGCCGAGTGACTTCTGGGTGCCTTGGCAACGCTGAATTAGGGTCATCTTTATCCTTCCTTTTAGCTTTGTGACTGTAAGCAGCGGAGCTTGAGGGTGCCAATCAGCACTTCCTTGTGTAAACAATCACAGTGTTGGCTTGAATTCGCAGGTCACTCTGGGTCCCGTGTTCTTGTTGACGACACAGGTTTACAACCAGGAGTCAGGACCCTTACAGGGTGCTGCTGGGATCTTTGCTTATTTCCCTCCTGGTTATAAAGTCAAGTTCGAGGCTACGCCTTTGAACTGCTTACATTACGTTTAGAGAAATGTAAAGAAAATCTACTTTATTTAACCCTGCATTTTATAATGATCTCAAGCTTGTAAAATCTAGTTTAAAGGTGACACTTTAGGAATAGACATTCAGCCGCCGTAGCTAGGGAAAGTGCGCTGTCTTTAACATGTCCCTGTGCTCCTGTTTGAACGCAGCCAGAGAAGAAAGTGGGGTGCTCCCTAGGACCTGTGCTCGGCCCCGGCAGCACAACTCTAGAGGTCTCTGCTGTCCCTGCTTCCTAGGGCCAGGCATTTAAGCAGCGCTCCTCAGCTGTCCCAGGGTCAGACCCAGGCCAGCCCAACTTCCCTCGCACGGCCCACCTGAACTTGAGGTCAGACTGTGCGCAGCTTACCCAGCTTTCTGTCCTGACTGTCAGGGTGTCCCTGACGGTCACGCAGAGACGGGCTCCTGGTCGGGCACACTGACCAGGCCTGTTGCCCTTACAACCAGGGCAAGCATCCTTGCCATAGTGCGCCTTCCAGGGCCTCGTAAGTGTGCAAAAGCTACTTTAGGTCTTTCACGGCACAGCAGACAGAAAGGCGAGAAAGCAGTCATACCCAATAGCTGAGCTTGACTCAGAAAGTCCCCTCTAGGTCCTGGTATCCAGGAACCATGACATCATGTAACAAACTCCTCGAGGCTGTGAGAGAAAGACATAAACTTAGCACTAAAATTTTCATGAGATCATGAAAACCAAGGAAGGCGGGAGGGAGCGAGCTGGCTTTGGAGGCTCCAGCAGAGCGTGTGTGGCACTACAAGACTGGAACAGGGGGCTTCCAAGCCCAGGAAGTCTCACATGGCTGTTCTGGGGACAGCCCAGCGTAGAAGTAGAGCCCTTAGGCTGGGCAGGTGACCCCCAAAAGGGGCACGCATCTTTAACCTGTGCAGCAGAAGGGGGGTGTGGGGCCACATGGCCTGGGCACAGCATGGAGCTGCCGGCTGGGGAGACGGAAAGGAACAGCCTGGCTCTGGCTAGCCACACCCTGTTCTGAAATCACCTTTCCTTTCCAGTCCATCAGCAGAAACGTGGGGTGCAGAACTCCGCCCCACTGTAGTTGGGTTGGCTGAAGAGGAGAGAACAGCAGGATTTCAGCCTTTGTTGACCCAGGACTTGGGGCACAGCTCACTCTCCTCGGGTCAGCGTCTACAACAGGCTGGGTGCCTGGGGCGGGAGCCTCCTTCCTCATCTGAGCAGAGGCCGAGTCACCACTGCCCAGAGCCGTGAAATCCCCGTGCCCCAAGCTCTCCGGTGTCCCCTGCACCCCCAGCTCCCTGCCTTCCCTGCTGATCCACAGCAGACAAAGAAAGGCTCTGTTTCCTGACAGATGAAAGCCTCAGCATAGGAGGGAAGAAAGGACAGAAGCAGACTGAGTTTTTAGGGGAGCAGGCAAAACACAAAACAAAAGCCAGGGGGACCCTTCCTGATTTGAGTCTAGGGACTGCCAGGTGTCCAGGAGGAGAGCATCGGCTGTCACCAGGATGCGACTTGAATCTGCGTGGCACAGGTTGTGTGCCCATCCGCCCACAGCGGGCGTTAGGCAGACCATTCATGCCCTTCAGTTTTGGGGGATGAGGAAGGTGAGGGGTGGGAGAAACAGAATGAAAGGAGCAGCAGAGCAGGTCTCCTGTATCTGACACACCTAGCCCAAAAGGTGTGTGTGACTTATGGAGACAGGGCGCTGATTGGCATCCTGGGGCTGCTTCTCTCCGCAGGTCTTGGAGAGACCCAATTTTCCCATACGGTGTGCGAGGACATCTGGGGCAGCACTTGGTGGGGGTGTTCCACCTGACCCAGGAGTGGGGTGTTGAGCAGCGGGTCACCTACGGAGGCTGCTCCTCGCCCTGGAGGGCCGCCTCGGCCTCTTCCCGCTTTGGTGAGAGCGAGCAGGGACCTCATAATGTTGGTGCTTCTGTGTGTCAGAACTCATTTTCCGGGATTCAGAAGCTTCTCACCACTGAAGAGGAAAAATCTAAACCTATAAATGTCTGAAAAAAGAGAAAGCAAGAGAGAAAGAGAGGGATGGAGGAAAGGAGAGAGAAGTAGAAGAGAACTCGGGAAGAGAGGAGGAGCTTGAAGAGAGAGCGGGTGGCAGAAAGGAGGAGGAGACGAGAGAAAGAAGCTGTGACTCCGAGGGCAGGGGTAGGGGAAGGGAGCCAGACAGTGGGAAACGCCTCAGCCGGACGCGCCAGCACACTGTCCCAGTGATACGACCTGAGCTCTGGCTGGCTCGCCAAAAGGCACGCCAGCAGACAGCGCCCAGGGAATTCCCTGGGCAGGGCGGGAGCCTTGGCTCCTGCCCCCGGGGGAGAGGCTGCAGGTTTGCTGGCTTCCACCCAAGAGAATAATTTTCAATATGTATGAGGAAGAAGTTAAAAGGGGTTTAAGTTAGCAGAACTTTAAAAGAAAACACCAAAGAAAAATGTTTTTAAATAAAAGTAGAGTTTTAAAATTAGAATTTTTCTTGTCTCCTTCCCACGTATTTTTCCCGCCCTGCATGTGCACTAGCTTTATTTTATAATAACAAATTAGCCATGTCATGCAGCTGAGTGAGCGGGTATCTGGGCCTGGAGAACTGAACTGGAGGGCGAGCAGGGGCTCCTGCTGCTCCACTTCCTGCAGGGTGATGGAGATGTGCTTCATGGCATCTACAGGCCAACCACACAGAAGACAGGCTCGGCCTCAGATCAGGCCAAGAGGATAGGTGCCCTCAGAGCCAACTTGGGACTGTCAAGGAGTGTGTGGAAGGCCCCAGAGAAGTTCTTTCCACCATTGTGGGGGCAAAACCTAGTGCCTCGCAGGGGCAGGATGGCTGCCGTGGGAGGGTGAGGGGACAGGAGCCCCCTGTGCCTCTTGGTGTGTCTGTCACTGTGCCCAGCCGTGCCAGGACCTGCCAGCACACGCAGGCGTCTCTGCCATGGCTCACACAGAGCCAGGAGCCTGGGGATCCTGCCCACGGTCCCAGCTCGAGTGTGTCAATAGACACAGCACCACTGCTCCTGAGATAGTACTCTGAAACTCACTCGTGAATCTGTAGACCTCCATCTCTCATTTCCAGGGACATGCTGCAAACACTCCTGGTTAACTTCTCAAATCCACAAGGCATTATAGTCACAGGTATAGTTTAAAGGGGTCAAACCTTTGGGCCAAAGCCTCAAAATAATTCATGATCTAAACCACAAGGGTTCTTAGTCTGACCTCATCAGAGCACGTTGCCTGCTCTGAACAGGGGGTCACACTGGTCTCTGCTGATCCCTTGCATGTGAGCACTTGGTCAGTGGTGCTGTATTCAGTGGGTGAGCTGCAGAACGGGGGAAGCCAATGGTCCACGGGGGAGAGACAAAGAGCTAAATGCGGAACCCGGGACGCTGTGGGTGGCAGACCAGCACGCGTCCCTGCCTGTCTGCTTTCAGCCTCCCCACTACAGGACCCATGAAGAGCCGAACCGTCTCTGTGTCTTTCCACTTCCCTTCTTTCCTCTCTTCCCTTTCCTAGCAAGCCTTCAGCACTGGATCTGCCAAGGACGCAAGTGGGAATGGAGCCAACTGCGCCACCTTGGTTTGTGGCTGGCTGCATGCCACTCCCTGCAAGAGCTGGGCTGCTGGCGATAGTGTCAGTGATAGTGAGGGGCTGGGGGTCCTCAGTGTGACAGTGGCTTCCTGTCAGGGAAGGGGATGTGGAAAGGGGACGAGGCAGCGGCAGCAGTTTGGAAATTAGTTACGTTAAATAACTGACTGGATACAAAGCAAAATAGATAATGAGTAGTGTGAGCCAGATTTCTCAGGTTGAAGCAAAGATTTGTAAATTCAGAATACAGGAGGCTAGACAGATTCCTGAGGTATTAAGTTAAAAGTCCGAACTACCAGAAGGAATGCATGCATTTTTAAAATAAATATGCACAGGAAGGAATGGGAAGAGTTGTCGTCCATCCGTGTGAACCCAGGTCTACCAGATAGCTCTCGTTCCTGTCCAGGGAGCAGACCCCAAGACAGTGGCCCCAGAAGCAGCAGCCACTCTCAAGACAGTGATCCCCAAGAGCACAGCGCTGAACGCCACACTCCACGCAAAGAAGAGGAGCTCTTTGGAGAGGTGGCAGGCTGAAGGGAGAAGGGCAGGAGCAGAAAGAAGACAGGCCTGCAAACCTCCCTGCAGCAGAACGCAGAGCCACACGGGGGAACAGCAGCCAGCTCGCAGGGGCCCTCATGGCTCGGGCAATGTGAGCCTCAGAACAACCTGCACACCCACTAAAGTAGGCTTCGGGGTGTCTGCTGATAACAGTTAGCTTAGCAGTTAATTACCTGAAGATAAGGGGAAGTGCTCAATTGCAGTGGAACACCGATCAATAATGGTGGACATAGCTAGTCACTCTTTGGTGGCATTGTGATGGGGTGTGACAAGCACAACTGTGGACGACGACTAGGCTCAGTGTAAAGAGGCTGAGAGGGAAAGGGCCGTTGATGTAACTTGGAATGCGTCCCCACAGAGTGCAAGCCCAGTGCAGCTAGAGGACGACGGCCTCGGTGGAGAAGTCCATCGCTCGCTGACTTGGCCAGGTCGCCAGCTGGCGCTGGGGATGTGCGGCCCGGCACGCTGCGCCAAGAGGAACAGTGTCGTGTCTCTGGACCTGCTGCCAGAATCCACATGCCAGGTTGACAGGCATCCTACGTAGTGAAAGGCAGTACTGGCTGGGTGGCTAGGGCGTGAGGCCAAGGAGCGAGGGGCCGTCCCGTGTCCAAGGAGATGGATGAGCCTCAAAGGCTAAGTGCAGCCTATGATGTTGGTTAGGGTCCTGGGCACAGAGGGTGTGGGACATCGTGGGCGCACTTGAATGGAGATTCCTGTCAGCTGATAGCGTTGTGTCAGATAGTTGTACTGAACTGCAGGATGGCGGTGTTGGCCTGGGTGGGGCTGTGCTGAGGTGGTGTTGAAGTGGATGGTGCTTTGGAATGGCCGCCGGTGTTAAGCGGATGGCGATGATGGTCTGGATGGAAGTATCGCATCAGCACAGTGAGTCCAGCTTATTAACAATTCTATTCTGGGAGAGCATGTGGAAGCCACATTCATTTGTAAGTCCAATGAAATGAGTCGTACACACTTTGGCACAAGCAGACAATATAAAGCATAGAGAAAGCAAACGCAAGGTCTGTTCACAGTATTGGTGTGTCTTTTGTACAATCCTTGTACTAGATAGATGCATGTGCCCTGGGTTTTCTGTACAAGTTACTGGACCCTGGCTACTGAGAGCGCCTGGAGCCCACAGGATCATATTTATGCTTAAGAAAAACAACTGTGTGGCCTTTAGAACCACCAGAAAGCTGCATCCAGAGGCCTTCACGCTGCTGCAGTTCAGTCCGAGGGGCTGCGGGCCTGGGGCGCCCCTGGGACTTCTCGCTCCTGCGGTCCAGGGCCTGGCAGGCCGGGCTCTGCCCGGAGGCCTGCCCGCTGCCGCAGGCCTGCTGCCTGGGGCTCCTTCTCAGCACCACCTCAGCTCTGGGGTTCTCTTCCCCACTGTGCCTGCGTAAATCCCAGCGCCTCCTGGGTTTGGATCTTCATCTCAAACGAAGTTTTAGAATGAGGAAAGCAGCATCTCATAAGGTGAGAAAATGAAGCTTGCAAAAATAAAGCCCGCCTACCAGTCTTGCTCCTCGTCTAGATTTTCACAGAAAATCTGTTACTGAGGAATCTGTTACTGAGTCAACGCAGCCATGGCCATCAGAGCCTCAGTCAGTCATTGTCCCCCCGGACCAGAAGACTGACCCATGTCCCTCAGATGTGTGCTCCAGAAGGGGTCTAAGCTGTATGGGTGCTATGACTTTAAAAAATAATGCAAAACTTTAATGGGACACGTTTGTACCTACCAAGGAGCTTCCACAGGCTCAAGAACTTGAGCAGCACCAGAAGAGCTCATCATGTCTCTTTCTTGCCCTGAAACGTGTGTGTTATTTTCATCGAGTCCCTTACGCACGCCTCCCTACATAACCCTGTTTTTCACACTTGCTACGTTTTTGTTCACCGTCTTGCTCGTGAGGTGCACCCTCACTCTTCAGCGTGGCCTGCTCACATGGGCATCTGTGCTCACTTACTGCTCTCGCAGCTTATCGTTGGGACGCACTGGCATTCAGCCCGTGCGTTCTGTCAGTCTGTTCTCTTCATGGACAAGGAGCTCATTCCTGACCTCAGCACCCCCGAATCCCTTGGAAGGGGCACAGTCGCTCAGAATGGCAAGCTCCACAGCCTGCCACAGCCTCAGAGAGGAAACCCTTGCTGCTGAGAGAGCAAACGTGATGTGGCTTCAGATGCACTGTGAGTGAGCCACGTCCGTGGCACGAGCTGGGAAACAGCGCGACCCAGCTCAGGATGTGTGGGGACAGTGTGCACACTGATCCTACCGACTTACCCAAACAGGACTTCTATGCAGGCCTGCTTAGCAAATGCAGAACTTACTTGAAATAAAATGTAGTTGTGGTTTAAGAGCGCTGCAACAGGCAATTCGTGTAGAAATCTTTGCACGTCACTTACTCTGTGTGCCACTCCAGCCCTGTGCAGTCTCGTTTGTTACTTGACGGTAATCCACACCTATGAGGTTACACCTTCATCGCAGCAGTCTCGGTGGAAGTCCCAAGCGACTTCAGCTCGGCTTGCAGCCCTGCACCTGCGTGTGCCTGCCACAGCTCACTCCAGGATGGCAACGCCACTGCAGCCCAAGTCCCCGTTCCTCCTGCAGCTCACCTTCTGCACACCTTACCCTGCAGCATGCAGCAAGGCCACATCCTTGCTGACTCAAACGCAGCACCTTCGGCTGCTCCCCAGAGCCCTGCACCACCTCCACGGCTGCGTGGCACACTGGGATGCTGCCCTGCATAGATACACTCAGTCCTGGATAACTTGATTTATGCTGTGAATAGAAATTGCTGCCATGCTGAGCCATTCTGTGTTCAAGAAACACTTGCTTTCCTGTTTTTGAAATGTTATTTTTTTATAACATATTTATCAAAACCAAATATATATAAGGATTTACACTTTCCACTCTTGGTGATTACATCTGCATATGCAAATAGCTAGGACTCCTCTCACGAGCCCTGGAGTTCCCATGCCATTCCCTAAGCACCAGCAGTCTTTCCTCTTGTGAGTGTCGGTCTTGCCATCCCACCCTGGAGCCCAGCTTTCAGCTGATCTTCCACTGTGCTGTGCACCAACTCTGGTCCTGGGAAGTAGAGGCAAAATCTTGGGGTTGGAGGGCAGCGTGTCCTGTTTGGGATCCACATGCATCCACCAGCTAATTTGTCCACTCACTGGGCACCATCAGCCCACTGAGCCCCAGGGGCAGGCCCCAGGGCTCCTCCAGGCAGGTTCACAGACGAATGAGGTGCCCGCAGCGTTGGCCGCTGGTGGGGGATGTCCGCCAGAGCGAGTGGCCGTGGGATGAGTGCAAGGAGCACACCGGGAAGGCCGCAAGGTGGAGAGGAGGCAGGCAGCCTTGGAAGTGAGAATTTAGAAGCTTCGAGCAGCCCTGGCCCAGGAAGAAGCCACATGGCACTTAGCAGAAAGTCGCTTATTCATGCTGACGTCTGCACTCAGGGTGACCCCACCGCAGCGAGGGGAGCCGACAGGAGAAACGCTGCCTGCAGGTGCAGCTGGCACTGTGTGCTCCACACTGCTGAAGACTGAGCTCTGGGAGCACTGTGTGCAGGCCCAGCCAAAGAGAAGACTTCTGTGGCCAGGGCCAAGTCCAGAACCCTCGTGGGGAGGGCAGGGGAGGTGGGCTGGGCCCGGGCGGTCTTGGGAGTCAGCACTCACTCCGGGTCTCAGCAGAAGGAGGAAGCCCTCGGGCTGTGTCTTGGTTGCCAGATGGACCGTGGCACCCATTCTCAAGGTAAAGAGCATATGAAGAAAGAGGGTTGTTTTTTATATTTTTTATTCATTTTAATGAGAAAAAAAGAAAATAGCAACGAAACAGTTTCAGAACAGATTAGTAGGACTGTACAGCAATTAGTACATCGTACACTGTTGTCTTCGTAGTAGTGTTCAGAGAACAAGATGCAGACGTGATGTCTTGTCTAAGCAACGTTAGTACAAATAAGGTTTTGAAGAATATTAGTATTTAGTTTTTAAAAGCTCTGGAATACCAAAGAGGAGCCACCTGGTGGAAAGGGTGCATCTGCCAGTTTCTTGGGACGAGTGCCACCCACTTTTGCCCATCGTGAGCCACTGTGCAGCACCTTAGGGTGGGTTGCGCCCTATGACCTCTGTGTAGACTCAGAAGAAAGGCCCCTGGGGCACAGAGTCTGGGGGACTCCTGGCCATGTCAGCAGGAAGCACAGGACACCCTGCTGTGTGCGGCACCGCTCGGGATTCCTAGTGGATTTGCTGGCAACGTGGGACTTGGCGGTCTTCACGGGACATGCAGAACTGTGTAGTGACGGAAGGAAGTGAAGCAGAGGGGATGGAGCAGAGTGTGAGGAGCAGAAAGGAGGACAGGTGCCCCCAGCCCCGCACTGGCACACAGTAGCTGGGTACCCTCGAGCCCAGGAGGAGAGGGAGTGGTCTGTCTCTCCTCCAGCTTTGTAACTCAAATGCCTGCTCAGCAAATGCATGAATAATCCAGTGATTAGCTGAGGGAATGGGCTGAGGCATCCCTGACTTCAAAAGTTTAAATCGAGTACAGGGTGTAGCTACCCGTCAGTACAGTCTCCAAATTATATGCTGATTTTATCAGAAACGTAGAACCATGAGCATTCCCTAGCCTAGCATTTCCAAAACTCAGTTTTGAACATCTGCTCTGTGGATGGTGGTGAAAGTTAGGTGAAATCTGTAAGCAAGCATCCTGGAGTCAAAACAATATGCCAAATGTTGCTTTAAATGCATTCAGATTAATCCCTCACCTCAGAGCTTCTCTAGTCTGTGAGGATAACAGTGTGTAGTGTGGGCTCCCAGCATGCACTTGACCGAACCTGTTTTGTCTTTGTCTCGTTTGACCTCGGCACACAGTGCTTCTGAGGACAAGCGCTCTGATGAGAACACGTTGTGCCGAGTTCTCTAGACAGCCAAGCAGCACTGGGAGGGTGGCCGGCTCCGGCGTGGCCCGCTGGTATGCGTGGTGTCCTTCTGCTCTCCGAAGCCTCCTTACCTCAGCCTCAGTGTGTGGTGAATGCGTGGCCTTGTTAACGCGGCAGGCAGCAGAGAGGTTAGCGCCTCCGTGGCTGTGTGGCTCCATTCCAAATGGAGCCCAGCTCGGATCCGGTAGCTGAGTTCTAGCACAGTGGGCGGAATGATTGCTTTTGCAAACCACATGCGCGTGCTTCCCTAATGTACACAAGCTAGGAAATGTCTCTTTGGGGACCCCGAAGCACAAAGCGGAGCTGTTGCCTCAGTGACTGGCCTGGAGCTGGGAGTCTAATGCGATCCACAGGTGGAAGGTGCAACTCTGGCTCCGTGGCCTCCTCCTGAGCTGCAGAGAGGGCAGCTGGGAAGCTGCGGCAGCCCCTGCCACACCCCGTCCCAGCTCAGCTTGGCACTGTCTTGCGCACAGCACCTCTGCCAATCTGTTTTCCTTGAAACAGCTATAAAAATCCGTTGTCCAGAGTTCCCCCCGCCCCTGTGGCAGGAGCTCTGAGGACCCCGCCCCACACAGGGACAGCCACGTCCCCTCAGCCTGGCCCTGGCTCCTGGGTGCTCTCGGCGACCCCTTCTTCGTCCCGTTCTGTTCATTCCCGAGCCCTGCCCAGTCCCGCCGAGTGCACTCTAAAGGTGTGCAGTGAACGTTCACATCTTCCCAGAACAAGAGCATCCTCATCCGAGGTCACACAGTGAGTTCAGATGAGGCTTTCTGACCGGAATTTTCTTAAGGTTGCCCAAAATAAAAGGCTTTTTCCATTTCTTAAAATGTCTGTGTTTGTTTTATTTGTGGAATGAAAGTTTAGAGCCATTTATAAACAGGCAGCTGTTACAGGGCAATACCTTTCTAGGGCCGTTCTTATTAGAAAAGCAAATTAATCTGGCCTGAAGGAGTCGTCTTGGTAGATCCCGGATTAGAAGACACTTTTGTTGATTTTTATCTACTGAAGTGTAGTTAAAAAATAAATGGAAAGATTTTATGCATAATAGCAGTGACCATGTTGATAAATAAGAAATATCAATAATTGTGAAATGTTAGTGACATATGAAAAAGCAAGTGATTTTCAAGACCACAGGTGAAATATGGGTCCCGGCTGCTCTCAGTCTGTGCACAGAAGCGGGAACTGGGCATTGGTTGCTGTGGAGCACCGGGGGTGGCCCCTGCTGCAAGGTGACCCCACAGGAACAACTGAACACCTCTTGTTTTTTCCTCCCTAGCTTGAAGGGCGCTGATGCCGGCAATGGGATCCGAGTGTTTGCGCCGGACATCGGGGTGTTCCTGGCCAGCCTGGCCATCTGGCTGGTGTGCAGGAGCATGGTCCAGAAGCCGGTGCTGGAGGAAGCAGCCCAGGACAGCCTGGAGTTGGAGAACGAGGAGCTGGTAAGTCCCTTAGCTGGATTCACTTTGCAGCACTGGGTGGGTGGGAGAGGGGCCACCATGGTGCTCAGCGGCCTGTGCTCAGTGGCAGAGCAGCCTGTGTGGTCCCAAGGGGTGTGCACCCCACCGGGGTGATCGAGTGCTCTCCGGGAGGCCGGGATGGGGCCTGACCCTCCTCACCACCTGGGCCATCACGCGGCATGGTCCCGCCGGCCCAGGGGAGTCTGAGCCGAGGACAAGGATGCACATGGTCACCCGGAGTCACTTACCTCCTCTGCTGCCCACTGCAGTGGCCCATGGGTTGCAACCACTTGGTCTGTTTCCCTGGTTGTTTGGGGTCATGCCAACAAATACCGGCGTGGTGGTGTGGGGAGAGAAATTGATTCTGTGAGTGGAGCTGCAACAAGCTGTGCTCACGGAAGCGCTCCAGGGGAGAGATGGCGTGCTGAGCGGAAAGGGAGAAGTGGTGAGGGAAGGGCGCTAGCCCGGGTTGCCTAGAAGCTTCGGAGTGACTGCTGGGCTGGCAGCACTCTGGTTTTTGGATGTGTTTTTATTATTGCGTGATTGCCTTTGTGGCAGAGAGTTGGTGTGTGTGTAACACATCGGAGCCCTGTCTGCCTCCCTCCCCTCCCGCTTCATCTCTTGGCTCCTTCCCGCTTGCTGAAGGCCCATCTCCTTGATTGCTGTCACTTATCTTTCTTTTGCTCTTTGAATTATTTTACTTTTGGGTTTTCATATAATAGAAATGTAACATTTAAAACTGTTTCTGATTTTATTGCCCTGAGCATTATGGTCTTGAGTGCATTCATTCTCCTACAAATGACTGGAACGCATTCCTCAAGGCAGAGCAGTGCTCCGTGAGAGCAAGCGTCCTTGCAGTGTCCACCGCGGGCCCACATGGAGGCGGCGGCTCATGTTTTCCCAAAAGAGTAAAAGTCATCCTGTCACAGAAATACCAGAGTCACTGCTCCGTGTGGAGGTTGTCAGGCTCCACACTGTCCTCAGCCTGCTCAGGACACTGTCATAGCTTGATAAATGTCACACAGGGTTAGGTGACATTGATTTAAAAGTTACTGCTCTTTTAGATGAAAAGGAAATTAAATTTACAAAGGAAAAAGCAGTCAAGATCAAAAATACTTGGTTTGGACATTTGACTCAAGCTGCTTGGAGCTGGCAAATGCTTTCAGTCACAGACTTCAGCACGAAGTTGAGCCAGGTGCAATGGTGTGTGCTTGTCTCCCCAGCACTCTGCGGGCCGAGGCAGAAGGACTACAAGTTCTGTCCCAGCACGGGCAGCTGAATGACTCAGAGAGGCCGTATCTCAAAATAGAAGGGATTGGAAATGTGACTCAGTCCACAAGCCCTGGGTGCAGTACCCAGTACCACAAAATGAAAAACTAAACCTTTAAAACTGACATTAATAGAAATCACTTAATTGAGAAAGTTACTCAGTACGACATCAAAGGAAGAAAATTCTCAGTTATGGCAAATGATTTATGTCCTTCGCTAATAAGCAAAAAATTACCTTGTAAGTCCATTTAAAAGTACAACAGAGAGAGAGAGAGAGAGAGAGAGA
>NDGM011024258.1:0-14476 GCA_002564305.1 Octomys mimax
TCTGTATACCTTTTTTTTTTTTTTTTTTTTTTGGTAAGTTCCGTTATTTGAGTATTATAGGTGAAGAAATCTTAATCAATTCTTCAACTAATACTTTTTTAAAGATTAGCATTTATGAACACTAGTAAACCAGAATACTCCTCCATATTCTCAGCACAGCCTACCAAGTGCTTGTGTGCACTATTTCTATTAGTACATCCCAGGGTGAATGCTCCCCTGGCTACCTCCATGGCGTCACTAGTGCTGGCTCATGTGTGCCTTTGAATGCCCTACGATTTTTTAAATAGCCGTCTATGGATTCTTTGGTCCCATCTCTACTACGAGACTGCAAGCTTCTCAAAAGGGCAGCACTACCTTCTTATCTGCACACCCTCCAATGCTTGCACAGTACCTTGCCCTGGAGGCTTAATGAATTGCAATTAAAGTGACTTGTATCTGATTCCAGTTTAAGAAAGTATAAATACAGAACCAGAGGGACTGTGAGGTAGGAATTTCAAGTCTAGTTATAAATCTATTCATGCCCAACTAGCATCTGAAATAAATCTGAAGTAACAAAAATTCCTGTAAAAGACAAACTTACTTAGAAATGAAACTGTTTAAACAACTCTGATGCCATAGGCTCTTTATGGTATTGCATTATTTCAAAATGAGTGAAGACGGAAACCTAAGATACACAATCTATCTGAAATTGAAGTTTCAATTTTTACTTATAAATACTCTGCCAAATAGCTCAGCAGATTAAAGTGCCTGCAAGCAGGTGCAGGGGCCAGAGGTTCAATCCCAGGGCCTGCTGTGCCGCCACCCCACCCTGCCGCCCTTCAGGACAGCAATTGAGATTGGGCTTGGAGGCATGTGCCTGTAATCCCAGCTCTTGGCAGGCTGTAAACAGACAGATCACTATGAGTCAGATCTAGTAGTGAGACCTTGAATACCTTGTAGATCCTTCTCTAAAAATACAAAAAAAAAGTACTCTGTATCATTTAGAAAGTATTGAGTGCCAGTGCACAGCTCTGCAGTAGATATTGTGAATATAATGTCACAAAAGTCTTATCAATAAATGTACAGCTAATCAGTGATCAGTTAACTTAAAGAATATTATGAATTATTATTCTCGTCAGTGCTGGGCCTGGCCCAGGCTGTGTGCATGCTAAGCATGGCTCTACATCTACAGCTGAGCTACACTCCCCGCTCTCAGGGCACCTGTTATCAGCCACTTGCAGCAGGTCTGCAATGTAAGGGTCATCGGGCTGTGGAACTGGATAAGAGCTGACTTCAGAGGGAGGAGCAGGCTCATCGATTTGCATTCGCTGGCGTCGGAACGCAATGCTTCTTTTCTTGCCACCTGAAAAACAAAATATGTCTTCAAAATTAAGAAACAAAACACCACTAAATTAAATATTCCAGGTCAGCTTTTGTTCCATAAAGTGAGTCTTTGGGTCATGTTACATCATGATAAAATACTTTTCCCTGTGTGTAAATACCACCCTGCTCTCTAAACAACATATTCCTGAAAACATCAACAGGACACGGCCATAGAATGTTTTCTGTGCTCACTTGCTTGGCATATGTGCTCCATTTAATCTTTTCTTCCCTTAGATGGCTCTGGCAAGGTTAAAGCGGAGTGTACTATGTGGCATTCCTTATTAAGAGCTCAAGACGTCACCTCCAGCAGAAAGCTGCCAGGTAGAGAGTGTAAGGCAGCGGAAGCCAAATACACACACTTATTAAGTAGCATCAAAACAGCAGATAACCAAAACTTTAAATAGCAAAATTAGAATCCTATGGAGTATCACCTGTACTATAAAGTCATGCTATTAACTTGAATTAGTAGGCAACATTTTAATTAATATTACTAGTAATAATTTTTAATAGATTGATCTTGCTTTGACCTACAATACATTTATACTTTATCTTTTAAGCATCTAGCCAAGATTAGAAATGTACTTGAAAAAAACTAATGGATCCTTATAAAGAAAAACTTCCAACATCACATTCGTGAGGACGCTAACAAGTTCTGTTTTGAGAAGGACTAGGCTTACCTGGAGTTTGTACCACAGCATGTAAATTCTTTTCTTGAAGCTGCTGGATCTTTTCATTTTTAGCTTTGCTCTCTTTCTCCAGAACTCTGAGTTTGTGTACATACTGGTTATTCAGAAATTTCAGATCTGCAGTTTCACGTGCACACTTCTTCAATGTAGTTTTCAACTCTTAAAATGAAAAAGATTCAAAGACTTCTTTTGTTTTGGAGACAGGGTCTTGCCCTACAGTTTAGTTTGGGAGGCGACTAGATCACGGGTGTGATAGTGGATTAGTCCAAGGAAAGGTTCTCAGCTGGGTGTGCCAGTGGCAGGTGGGAACAGGCGGTTTGGTGCGGGCGCAGCCTGGAGGGGCATTGCACGTCCCTCTTCACCTTTGAGAGCCGCCCCTTCCTGCCTGCCATGCCGCTCTGCCTTGCAGCCAGCCTACTACAGACTGAAACTCTACAAACTGCAAGCCAAAATAAGCCTTTTCTTCTTTAAGTTATGGAAATCAGGTATTCTGTCTAATCAACATGAAAATTGCTGTAGGACTATCATCTTCTCTAATCGGAAGTTTCAAAATCAGACTCTACAGTCTTCCTACATATAAACAAGATGGGCAAAGGCACTGCATTTTAGAAATTACTGCACTTTCATTTACCTTTAGTATTTTGTTCTGAGCACTCTCTCAGTTTCATTAACTCCAGATATAATTCATTATTTTCTTTACTCAGTCTTGCATTTTCAAGTTTATAGGGTTCTAAAACAAAATCAAAATTGGCACTTTCCTTTTCAGCTTTCACAGAAGATAATTTTGATTGTCGAAGGCTTTCTGTCGTATGAACCAAGTCACTAAAATTGAAGAACAAAAAATGTAAATATAATGAAACACTAATCTTCTAATAACTTAAAATATACTATTTAAAGGCTTAAAATATATCTTAGTGTTAAGAGATGGCAAATTCTAAAGAAAAATGACAAGTTCTTTCAAGGTATTGGGGGCCTAAAAATTTCTCAAAACAAAGCTAATTGTATTTATGAAATACACATAGAGTCACCTTGAAATCTCTTTTTCTTGCTCATTTTCCAGGTTTGTAGCAGATGGGAAATTTATTTGCTGAGAAAATATTTATTGACTGACTGCAATATGCTAAGAACCAGAGACACAGCAAATAAGCAGCAGTCCCTTATGTCTAAGAACATGGAACACCATCCACTAAGTACTTATTGAGGAGGGCATACAAGAGGTCCTCACCACTATAAAGCTTGTCTTTTACAATCTGTCAGACAGAATAAAACTATATGATAAACTCAACAAATACTTCAGTGCCTACTACATGCTCAACCAGTGGAGGTCACAAACTCTGGTCTCACAAAGTCTGTACAGATTCTAGAGGAAGACAACGAAGTCTACAGTAATGATGTGTATTAAGGAAAAAGCAACAGTTACAAAAGAGTACTAGAGGACACATAAACTTAGAAGGCAAGCAAGCACAAAGGCAAGGGAAGGCGAGGAGAAAGGGACTGCACAGCTAGATGAGCAAGTACACAGAGACCACAGGTGAGAGTGCACACGAGCCCAGGAAGCCTCAGGGGATTCAACACAGGGGCAATAAGGCTACAGGGAAAAAGCAGGTGGTACACCAAGAAAGGTCTGGGAGGTCATGTAGAACATCTACTCATTCTCTCCTGTACATTCTACTGTAAAATCTTGTCACTCCTACTATAAAGTCTTCCTGCTCAAGGCTCAAACTACTCCAACAGGAAAAAAAAAAAACACACAAACTTCTCCCTTAGGCAATATGATAGCAATGATGAACAACATATGAAGTATAATCAAAACATATGTGAATGCTTAAAACTAAAAAATGTATTACAATAAATGGTAAATGGCCATTAATCCCCTTTAAATTATGCCCTTGGTTTGAACATTCTCATCCCATTGTTCTTGCCATTTCTGTAGCAGCTCTTTCATGAGTGCCTTCAGCCGCATTTTATGGCTGCCTTGCTATCCAAAATGAATTCAAACTGTTTGCTGTTCATGGTCGTTTTGATTTTGGGAAAAAGCCAGTTGTTACATGGTGCCAGATCTGGTAAACAGGTGGGCAGGGAACACATGGCAATGTTTTTATAAGTGTACTTTTGCACTGGGTGGCACTTGGCAGCAGCACTCACTGCAGTCTTGATTACATCTCACAGATACAGAAGAGGACTTCCAGATCTGCTGAAGAAGGTGGGAAGAAGGCTAGGATTTGGATCTCCAACACTAGAAACTAAACTAAGCAATGTATCTCTAAACTAATTCTATTCAAAGAAACTCTCCAAACGTTTACTCTGGATATAGTACAAGTGGTGATGCCTAGAGTTTTATAATGTGGAGATCTCAGACTGAGGACAAAGGAACTAAAACCAGAGGAAAGAGAGAAGCTTCAAATGGCTTAATGACTTTTCAAGTCTGCTCATCTCTTTAATGAAGAAGTCTGATCAGAAACTAAACAAGGGGTTTAAGGATCACATAAGCTTTGCACCATATTTTTCTCTTTACCTGAACAGCTTTTCTACCAAAGGTAAACACTCGACCGTCAGAGTCTGACGGTACCCCAGCTGATCCAATCTCTTCCTAATATTCACATACTTCCTCTCTGCAGCTGTTGTCATCTTGACTTCCAAAACCAGTTTTACTCACTTCCAAAAATTACAGTCCTAAAAGAAAAGAATGATTATTACAAGTACTGTTGTTTCACAAAGAGATTCTTTTAATATGAAACAATTATTCTTTGTTTCTTTTCATTTAGGCAGACTTCTGGAATATTTACACTGATTTAAATCCTTTGCTGTGTTCTCCATGTTGCTGTATTAAAATATCTTTTTGCAAACCTAAATGTAAAAATTAAAATAATAAGGAGCCTGAGGCAAGGAAATTTTTTGTTTACTTATTTTTGCCTTTTTTTTTTTTTCTTAGCTGTTTATTTTTTGGTTTTGGTGCCGAGGACTGAACCCACAAGCTTTCAGGTTGCTAGGAAGCACTCTACCACTGTGCTAAATCCTCAGCCCCCAGGGAAAGAAGTCTTAAAGGGGACTTTTTTAAAGGCACACAATATAGAAAAAAATTGACCAAATATTTACTATTTGCTATATGCTAAACTATATGATAAACCAGACTGCATCAAAATTAAACCGAAGTCTTCAAAATATTGAAGAAAAAGACAAACCAAAGAGTGCCTGAAAACTCCAAAAAAGGAGTTTTCTAAACAATTCCTAAGTTATTTCATAACTCAATAAGACATCCCAATGAGATAATTTAGGCTAAAACTAAAATTTACTTGCACTAAAGATATGAACAGGAACCTTGCAAAAATAATCTGAAGAGAAAGAGTACATGAAAAAGGTGTTCAGGACAAGTTGTCAGAGAAATTCAAATTAAAACCGCTAAAAGGTATTAACTTTGTCCCTACTAGAACAGCTAACACTAAGAAGAATGGCAATACCCACAGTTGGCAAAGATATGGAACTGTATTTACATGACAACACACACCCACTAAAGACAAGAATGTTCACAGCAGCTTTATTCATAATAGTTCCAAACTAGGAACAACCCAAAATGTCAAACATCAACCTCAGAAGGGATGTACACTGTAAAACTACTCAGGGAAGAAGAGCGTGAAGCTATGGATACATTACCAACATAGATGAATCTCAGAAATGCTAGTGAGCAAAAGAAGCCAGACACATACACTGTACTTTGGTTTAGGTGCTGAGGACTGAACCCACAAGCTTTCAGCTTGCTAGGCAAGCATTCTACCGCTGAGCTAAATCCTCAGCCCCCAAGGAAAGAAGTTTAAAGGGGACTCTTTTAAAAGCACACAACATAGAAAAAAATTGACCAAATATTTATTGGTCAAATATCTATGAAGTTCAAAATCTGGCAGAATTAGTAGAGGGAGAGAAAGTAGCCCACCATTACCCAGAGAAGTAGAGCCTGGCTGCCAGGGTTCAGAACTTTCAGGGTGATAAAAGTAGAGTTGAGGGAAAGGTGCACACATCTATGGATGTTTTTCAAATATACACTTCACCATGAAAATTGCTCTTCAGCTTTTTAAAGGAATTTAAGTACTTGTACATATGTTTTTAAACTTGTCTAAGTATTTATAACTACATTCTCTAGCCACCTGCCCTAAAATGGAGTTATCTAAAAATAATTCTTTAGAAATTTTTTTTTCTGACCTTTGCTAATTAAATGTAGTCAGTTATATCCATGGTTTTGAATTCATGTTTTATTTTGTTTTGTTGTGTGTGTATTAATCTTTTATTTGGTACAGGGTCTTACTATGCAGCTTGGACTTGTAGTGACCCTCCTGTCTCAGCCTCACAGTGCTGGAATTACAGATGTGCACCACCATGCCAGATTTTGGTGGCCAGGTTGGTGCCTAGGGCTGGCCTGGCATGTGGTACTGGGGATCAACCCAGGTCCCTGCACTTGCCAGGAAGGCACTTAGACCACTGAGCTATCTCCCCTTGTTTTAAGAGAAGGTCTTGTTATGCAGTTTAGGCTGGCCTTGAACTCATTATGTAGACCAGGTTGGCCTGTAATATGCAATCTTCTTACCTTAGCCTCCCAAGTGCTGGACTATAGATGTGTGCCACCACACCCAGCTAAAAGCTTTTTGTTTTACTAAAACAGGGTGTGGCTGGTCCTGAACTCACTATTGACCCAGGCATAGCTTTCTACTCACAATCGTGCCTTGGCCTCATAAGTGCTGGGACTACAGATATATACTACCATACCCATTTCCAAATAACTTTGTTTTACATCTCTGTTGTTTTTCACAACTGATACAGTATAAATGCATCTGAATACATCCAGCCAGGAGAACCCTACACTATCCCTGCCTGATTCTAAAACACAGCTGACTTTTGAGATGCTTGATGTTTCAGCCCCTCCTCTTCACCTCCCGGCTGTTTTTTGTAAACTTGTCCATCTCTTCATAAACTTTATCAGTGTACAATGTTTAGAGCCAGGAAGCTCTCCAGAGCTTGTACCATGACACCAGTGACACACACCCTTGGATTCCCTGCACCTCCTTAATTGAGCTGGGAGATGCGAGTTGTTTCTCCCTGCACTTGGTCCAGTTTTCAGTGGTAATGTCACTTTCTCTTTGCCCAATGATCTATGAAAACATTACAGATGTGTAGTTGGCTTTCCTCTGTCCCTTGGTTTTTAGAAAGGCTGAAAGACTATAGAAATGAAGCTGCTGAGCAAAACCACTCATCATGATACTTTAGAACTCTTGACCAGTGCACCGCTAAGATGTTTCTTCAGTTCTTTCTTCTGACAAACAGGGCTGCCTGAGTCCAAGGAAGCCGCACAGTAACGCTCATGCAGCTTCAGTTAACATGGTCCCTGGAGCCAGATGAAGTTTCTTCACTATCCTGACCACAGAAAGCTTCTGTCCATTCACATAAAGCAAGAGTTCCCTCAGGTAGGCCTGCAAGGCCTGCAGAGCCCAAGAGGAGGCAACCCATCCTCACCTCCACCTGCCTCACTCAGGTGTAAGGGCAGCATCAGCTTGCAGATGCGATGCTATCTTCATGTCCCTCAGCAGCTCCCCGAGATTCAAGGCTGCATCCCATGACAAGGGATGAAAAGTCATGGGCTGCTTGAAGTTCATTCTAGTTCCTTTTCCCCAAGGAAATGTAACCTAAATTTTCCAATGGAATTCATCTTAGTCCTGGAAAGGAAAAGACAACAGCTGGCTTTCTGTCACTTTCCGAAACCGTGTTGGAGAGGTGTTTCTCTACAGCAGAAGAATTTGGCTTCCAAGGAAGTCTGGAAGTCAGAAATTGCTCTAGACTGCTGAGCTTCCTTTCAACATAGAATCTCCAAATCCATGTATTTCTCTTAAAAGGAAAACTTCATTAAGAGCCAGAAGAGCGATTCTGCTTGACTATCACTTATGTTAGACATCAAACAAATCAAAACAGGTGACTACTCAGAAAATAAGATTTCAGTTTCTTATTCCAATTCAAGCTGGCACAGCAGGGCACCCCATAATCCCAGTTACCTGGGAGGACAAGGTAAGAGAATCACAATTCAACACGATGCAAACTCAAAATAAATAAAATGAGCTGGGATATATATAGCTCTGTGGTACAGTGCTGGCCTAGCACACACCGGGACTTGCATTCAGTTTCCATTACCACTAAGGAGGAGGGTTACACAGCTCAGTCCTGAGCTTCTACGAGACCTACCACTTTTCAGAAACCCCCAAACCAATTTCTCCTGTCTGTAATTCAAGAGAGACTTCAGGAAGTTGCAGTAACCTCCTAAAAGAAATTCTGACTACCGTGCCTGGTTCTCCTTTTGAAGTCCCTAATTGCAAGAGGTTCCCTCCTCTTTTTCTTTCACTTTTGAAACTAGCAAGGGTTTGCCCTGAGATCTTACAAGTTTGGTCCTTCCCACCCATCCCTCCTAACTATCACAAACCCTTTTAAGATGGAGCATTCCCATCAAACTTCAAACCACAGCAGCCCAGCTGGACCTGCCGTCCAACACCACCAGGTCCGAGCAATCCTGCAAAGCATAGAAGGCCAGCGGCATTATCTACGTACAGATGAAGACTTTCCTCCAGAAAAACTTAACCAAACCACAGGGCCACAAGTAGGTGAGCAGACAAAGGACGCCAGATCTCCTGAGTCCTGTTCAGTGCTAATTTTTGTACTTAGCAAATCACTTCTAAACCAGTACCTCTCCTTGGTTACTGCTGCTTACAATCTTTCTTCGAGCCTCTCCTCTGAAATGCTCTCCCAAGAGCTTTCTAGGATCTTTCCATAAGAGAGACTGTCTAATGCCTGGTGTTTTAGGGAAACTCCTACAGACATCACAAATACATCTGCCAAACTCACACTCGTAGAGCACTATGAACATTTTCCTTCTTTGCTGGTCCTTAACTGGTTACCGAGAAATGATTCCTTCTCATAGCTTGCTTTGGGGTAAAGGAAAGGAGAGAATGAGAATAAAAATAACTCTAAACATCATGACCACTGTACACAAGAATAAAATGAAATCCTCCCAAGAAAGACAAAACACATGTACAGTATTGGGCTTTTTTCGGCCCATGGTTTTTCCCCATAACCTGGATTGAAACACTGTAGCTATATGCCCAAGATTTTTAGCAAGACAATTTACTAGGCTAGATTTGGTGATCCCATGTACACGTTTACACCCCACAAACACGTTAAGACTATCCAACTATCTGAAAATCTGTGCAAGGGCTTAAAAAACAAAACCCATTAACTGAGGTCAGCTGAGTCCTTTCTCACTGGACACAGCGGGGACTGGAAAGTAAAGAACGTTTTCAAAGGCGCGTTGGGGCGCAGCTTCTACAAAGAGCACGCAGCATTTTCATTTTAAATCCATCCACCAGGCCGGTGGGCCCGGCCCACTCGGAGGCCCAGCCTTTCCCGGGCCACCCCAACCCCGGGCTGGTTCTCCACGGTCGCGGCGGACCGGAAGGGGTGCGGGGAGCAAGCGGTGGGGCCCGGGCAGCTCCGCTTCCTCCGCGGCCGCGCGGCCTCCTCGAGCGCCCGGTCCGGTCCCCCCGGCCCCGCGGCCCGGCTCACCCTCCGCCTGCGGCCGCATCGCGCTCCCCGGTCGCCTCCCTCGCGGGCTCCTTCCGCTCCAGCCACCGGCCCCGGCGCTTCCGTCCGCAGTTTGAAAATGGCGCGGAGACGCGATCTGGGCCTTTACACCCAAGGCGCCGCGGTTGCCTGGTAACGGGAGCGGCGGGCCCAGCAGGACGCGCGCGCCCCGCGGTGTAGCCGGCGCTGGACTCGGATGCCCGGAAACGCGACGCCCCGGACCTCGCGGGGCCACAGCGCCCCCTGGCGGCAGACGGCCGCGTCTAGCCATCCCCAGCCTGGGCCTGAGGATCGCAGACCACCGCCGAGCCCAGACCGAAGCGTCGCCTTCGCCTGCAGGGCAACCGCCTGCTCACCTCGCAGCCCCCAGCACAGAGGTCGCGTCGTCTTTTCTGACTGCCACGCATACAGGAAGTGTTTAGCCTATAACCATCCATAGAACAAGATGCACCCATCAAAACAGGATTACAAAAACAAAAACAGCCCGTCTCCCTGTCGCCCCCAGCGGTCAATTTTTAAGTCTAAAATGATTTTCCCCAACTATGTTTCCTTAGCACCTACCACAATAAACATTTGTGGGTAGAATTAAACAGAAATAAACTGCATATAGAGGGAGGCTATTTACGGGTGGAAAACAGGCGCTCAACTCCTAGTCCTTTTCTCTCCTGAAAACTTTCTAGATGATTAGAAAGGACTTGATTCTTTCCTGCTTTGCTCTCTCTCCCTTCCAAGGCCAGCTTGGGTTACACATTGAGCTCAAGGTCAGCCTGCATTGCAGAACCAGACCCCGTCTCAATGCAACAACAACGAAGACAGATTATGTACATGTTCCAACTCCCCACAATGAATGTAATCATTATGTACTACAAACATGTACTAATATTTTTTATAAAAGAGACTTGCTTCATGACTGGGGCTATTCTAATAGTAGGGAGAAGGGAGAGACCGATATAAAGAAACAAAGAAATAACCTTCAATGAGCTTGCAAACTGAAATGCCAAAATAATGGAGAAACCTAATGCTAGCAAAGAGAGCAAACAAAATAAACAACCAAAACATGAATTCTCGTCACATGAAATGAAGCCTTTAAGGCTACACCGTGTTTACAGTGATGTAGATCAAGGTTTCACAACCTCAGCATTTGTGACATTTGGGCTGGACAATTCCTTTTTGGATAGATTCTGTCCTGCATCCTGTAGAACATTTAGCAGCCTGCCTGGCTTCTACATGCTGGGTGTTGTGACAAACAGAATGTCTCCCATGTTGCCCAGTGCTTCCTGCTTGAGAAACACTGCTCTAGATGAGTGAAGGAATAACTGTCTTTAAAAAATAAAAATTAAGGGCCGGCCAAATAGCTCAGCTGATTAAAGCAGGGGCCAGGGATTCAATCCCTGGGCCTGCTGTGCAGCCTCCGCCCCTCCTGCACAATGAGACAGCAATTGAGACTGGGCATCGTGGCGTGTGCCTGTAATCCCAGCTCTTGTGAGGCTGTAAACAGGCAGATCACTATGAGTCCAATCTAGCAGTAAGACCCTGAACACCCTGTAGACCCTTCCCTAAAATACAAAATAAATAAATAAATAAAAATTAGTAAGGAAAACAAGAAGGGATAGGCATGTAAGGAAATCAATCAAAAAATTGGGATATTAAAAAGATAGTCATCAAAAATTTTAAAAATCATGTGAGATCAACTACATACAGTTATTATGTGGGATAAACTCTGGATTAGTGGAAAGAATTAGACAATTTCCATGAATCCCAGTGTAGACAAAAAATAAAGTATATAAAAGCGCAATTAAGAAATGTAGATAGTAACTTATAAGCCCCCAAAATGGACAAAAGGGAACAGCATCTGCCCTGAGAGAGGGCAGGCAAAATGGCCCCACCCTAATCAATGGAACATATGAACGGGTTATATCACAGGGCAAGAGGGACTTTGCAGATTTAATTAAGGATGTCCTGGACCATAGAGACATGCCCAATTTATTCCAATGAACCCTTAAAGGCAGAGAAACATGAGAAGAACTTGAAAAGAAGGCTGGAGTGAGCAGGTTTGCTGTCTTGAAAATAGAAGGGGAAATGTGTTGAGAGAGAGCCCCTAACTGAATCTCAACCCCACAACTACAGCAAACTGAATTCCTTATAACCCAGATGAGCTTTAAAGCAGATTCTACCCTAGATTGCTGCATAAAAACCCAGGCTAGCAACTTACTTAGGCAGCAGAGCCCACCTGGACTTTTGATGTAAAGGAATTTGTCTTGCACTAATCTACTAAGTTTGTGGTGATTTGTTATGGTACCAGGGCTTCAGGAGATAACAACTAAGAATGTTCCAGATTTGAATCAAGACACATATCAGCTAAAAAAAATTGATCTTTCTAACTCAAGATGAAGGTTTAATGTATACACTACCTTCCGCTCCCTCTCTCCTCTACCTTCCTAAAATGATAGTAAAAGGATTTGTGAAGGACTATAAGAAAGGCATCGAAGATAATGGTAAAGGAGGCAATAGCAAAAGCAAAATAAGAAATAGCATCCTAAAGGAAGTGAGATGATAAGCTGGCCTTAAGGCAAATGTGACATGTTATCAAATGCATACTTTTAAACCCTAGAGTCACACTCTGAGTGGTTAGATGTTTACCCTTCCAGAGGTGCAGAGAAATCAAGATGTACTGAGTGATAGCTGAATCACATCTTTCATGTCATTTTCACAAAGGAACACAAAAGAAAAATGTGGGCAAAGCTACTCAAATCATTCAAATTGTGTTTGTGTTTTTCCTTTCTTCTTATTTCTGTGTTTCTTATCTGAGACCATTTTATTGCATTTATGTAAATAAAGAGTCTTCTGTGATGAAATTCCATTATATCTTGTTCTGGATTGAATTGTGTCTTTCTTGAAATTTGAATTTTGTATATCTGACTCCCAGTATCTACAAATTAGCCTCATGAGGAAATAAATTCATTGTAGATTTAATTAAGATGAGGTCTTACGGAAGAGGAATGGGCCCATAATCCAGTATGAACAGAGTTCTTATAAAAAGAACACCATGTGAAGAAAATAAGACCTGTGCAGGGGGAAGATGATGGGAAGACACAGGAAAGTACTATCTACAGAGAATGTCAGAGATCTCAGCAGACCACAGAAGCCAGGAGAGAAGAGTGGAACAGGTTGTTCCCCACGATCTTCTGCCTTCTGACACCCTGACTCTAGGTGTCTGGCCTCCAGAGTTGTGAGACAATACATTGTGTTGGTTAAGCCATGCAACTTGTGCTACTTTGTTACAGATGCCCTATTGTGGCCAGTAATCCTGCCTCCACCTCCCTGGATTCAGGAACACACAGCAGCTTAGCAGAGCACACTCCTGGGTGCATCTGGGTGAAGTATGGAAGTGTGAGTGTGGGCACTAGAGTGGTCCAGTGACCATTCCTCTCTGGCACAGTCCCCTGCTCTGCTTTTCAGAACTGAGCAGCTCTGTTCCTTCACCCCGTGATGCCTTGTAGCCAGCCAATCAGATACTGAAAATGCAAACCAAATGAAACTTTTCCTCCTCCAAGCTGTGGGTCTCAGTTATTATGTCTCAGTGTTGAGAAAGCTCATATACCTATCAAAGCAATGCATATGTGTTTAAGAACCAGTTGCTAACGCAGACCAGGTATCACAGAATTCAGGAAAAGAAAAAAATCCTTTACCAATTAAAGTTAGTTCTCAAAGTTTCATGGAGCAGATGGGACTTGGACCCTGAAATAACTAGAACATGGAGAAATAAAGATGAATAGAGAGATTTGGGGAGGAGAGAAGAAAAGGAGAGGGAATGATACGATGGGAACGGTGTTGACGGACAAATGTTTCCTTCATTAAGTAATACAGCACTCAGGTGGCGATGGGGACAAGCACAGTGGTGTAGACAACCAGTGGCACATGAAAAATGAAGTCAGGCTGCGGCTGGGGTGCAGTGGTAGCACACTTGTGACATAGGGGTGAGGCCCAGGGTTCACTTCCCAGACCACAAGATGTGAAAAATGCAATTGGATTGCTAAAGAGCTCACAGAATATTAGATTTCAGGGCTTTACTTGTATCTAATAGGTAGTGGGGAACTGTTGAATGTTTTTAAACTGAACAATCACTTGATGAAATTAGTAGGGAGGAATTGATTTGCGCAATAAAAGGATGGATGGAGAACAGTGAGCATTTCAGGAAAACTGTCTTCAAGGATAAAGTTAGACAATTATCCTCCACAATAACTTGGCCACAAAAGACACTCACGCTGTATAAACGGCCAGATGTTATAAGAAACTATTGTTTAGCAGCAGACCCTGGAAGATTATTCTCAGGAAGGGGTCACTTCTAAAAAGCGCAATGCTGAAGCGGTTTGATGACAAAGCAGTTTTGTTTTGCATTTACAAAGCATTCAGATATTTCTTTTCCTAATGCTGGTGTAAGGAATTACATCTTTTTTTTTTTTTTTTAATTCACCTTTTGGAAGTAGAGGTAAGAGTAGAGAACGAAAAACTTGGTAAATACTTCTACAACAAAACAACAAATCTACATGTCAAAAGTTCTATACTAAAACACAAAGAATAAAGCAGGAAAATACTTACAATGGACACCAAAGCCTTAAAGAGTGAAGAACTCTTATAAACTGACAAGTGAAATGCCTAGTAAGATATTAAAAATATATATATAATATATAATAATATATATAATAAATATATATTGTGTCATATATAATAAATATATATTATATAAAATAAATATATATTATATAATATATTATATATAATAAATATATATATAATATATATATATATTTTTTTTTTTT
>NDGM011024261.1:0-11295 GCA_002564305.1 Octomys mimax
AGAAATACATAGAACAAATGTGGGAAAGTTTAGGAAATAAGCAATTCTAGAAATTAAAAAAAAATGTACATAAGCAAAAAAAAAAAAAAAAAGAATGTGACCTTACTTTGAAATAAGGTCTTCTTAGACTCAACCAAATCAAGATGAAGTTACTAGAAATGATTCTTAGCCCAATGTGACAAGGGTCCTTACAAAAAAGGTAAATTTATGCAAAGAGAAATATATGTAAGGGTCAGCCAAAGAGCTCAGCTGATTAAAGTGTGCAGGGGCTGACCCGCCCTCGGGGTGCACTGAGATGGCAATTGAGACTGGGTGTGGTGGTCCGCACCTGTAATCCCAGCATTTGGGAGACTATTAACAGGCGGATCACTACGAGTCTGATCTAGTAGTGAGACCCTGAACACCCTGTTGACCCTTCCCTAAAATACAAAAAAAAAAGAAAGAAAGAAAGAAAAAAGGAAGGAAGAAAGAAAGAAAGAAATATACATAAGAAAGGTGAGAAGAAGGCAGCAGGAGGTAAATCTCACACGGAGATGAGGATTGCAGCGGTGCACATACAAACCGAGAAACCCCTGGGGCCACCAGCACCCACAAGAAAGAGAGAATGCTCTAGAACATTCTCAATGGGCTGAGTTCAATTCCCTGTTTTAAAAAAAAGAATCCAACGATGACAATAGTACCATGCATGTCTGTAGTGACACATCTTTGGCTCACCCATGTACCTGATATCTCCCTCAGGAACTTTCTCGAACACTGACGGTAGCCTAAACCAACCGAGCTTTCAAGTATTTACTTCCTGGACCAGCCTGATTCCACAGGTGAGCCACCATTGGCGCTGTTACCTTCCTCCCTAGGCCCTCTCACAATGTAAGGTTGCACAGGTGTAAAGTAGGCATTTCCTCCTCAGCCGCACGGCTTCCTCTATAACTAGGGCTGGTTCTTCAGGTGCTGCCTTCTCCAATTTGCACAGAAGCATGACCATCCCTCTCTAGCATCATACATCTGATGCTCTGCACTGCCCAACAATGGGTCGGAACACAGCTTCCTCCATGAGTGGAGTAAGAATAGAGATGGGTCTGCTTTTAAATTCAATGAAATAGCTATCTTAAATGTCCCTGTGCTAATTACACAAGCGATGCACACTTTTATACTTTTGCGAGTATACTTTTATGATTACAAAATTACACTGCTTGAAAGCTTGCTGCTTTAACTGTCACTCTCCTGTAAACTGCCAGCAGTGTGGTTAGTGAAAAAACTTGATGCGAGGGGGTAGGGCCCGACGGAATGAACAAGGCTGAGCCACATTTTTATTCTGAAAGCAAAAGGCCTCCAATGGCTTCTCTTTCCTGTCAAATTCAGGATGTTTTGTTGCTTTTCTTGTTTTTATTTTTGTCCTGAATTCTGTGCTTTTCTTCCATGCTTAGAATGTGAAATAGCCTTGTACACTTCTTTGGGGAGCTAAGATTTTCCAAGGGGATGCCAAGGGATGGACGCATTTCGGTGACATTTTGTCAGGCTGCTAAAGAGTAAACTTGCTTTGACTGTGGCAGGAGGTAATTATTCTTTGTTTTTTGTTGTTGTTTCTGACACATGTGAAGAAAATTTGGGATTGCTATGTTAACTATTTCAAGATACTTTTCATGCTATTTGGCAGGAAGAGAAAACATTTCTTATTGGAGAAGCTGCCAGATTTCTTTGTCACTGTAGATGATGTGGATTCTAACACTGTGGATAGCTCTTGCTGTCTCCTAGAAGTTCTGCCCTTGCTCTCTGAAGACATCCTTCGGGCTCTCATGCCTCCGGACCTTTCGCCTGTAGCATGCCCGATTTTGTAGTCAGCTTTCCATCACTGCCTTTCATGTACACAGAGGAATAGAGTCTTTGGGCTCCTTGTTTTGGAGCCTCCACCTACTTGGGGATGCACATTGCTTTGGCCCTCCGACAAAGCAGCAATGTGAAGAAATGTTCAGCAAAGCAGAATCACTCATTTCATGAAGCAAAGAGAAAGAGGAAGAGAATGGGGTCCTACAATCACTTCAAGGGCACAGCTAAAGGATCTCAAAACCTTCTAACTCGGCCCCACTTCCTAAATGCTCTGTGACCTTCCAGTGGCTGGTACCATCCCTGGATACATGGATCTATAGGAGACACTCATCTAAACCGTAAGGTCCTGTGATGATCACCCCATGCCTATCAAGAACTGTTCACTGCAAGGCAAATGTATCAACAGATGTGATTCCTGCACTCAGAACTCATAATCCAGTGGGATCCCACATAACTGGCACCTAAACAAACAACAAAAACACTTTGTATAGCTTTTTGAAATAAACATTTATTCATGCAGATGACTCTTAAAAATAAACTCTGCAAATGATAATACTTTGTAGCTAAACTCCATGATTTAGAATTTTAGATATTTGATCAAAACATATCAAAAGAATAGCCTGCCTATTAGATTGTACTGAACCATTTTGAAATTATATTAAATAAATATATTTAATATATTTATTATATTAAATAATAAACATATTATGTAAGTGTAGCCTCTACTACATTCCTGAAGTATCTCCTTAGTAAAGGTAAGAACTGAGAACTCAGTTCAAGGGCTGAACTATGCCTGATGCCTGTGTGGTACCTGCCTTGAATTCTGCCTATAGCTGTTGATTGCTTCCCCAGGAGACAGTTAACTCCATAACCAGCCTAGACTGACACCTGTACATAGACCCCATGCTTTTTACCAAGGCCTCTGGTATCACTTACTGGGGACAAAAATTGTTAACCCACAATGTTCTCCACCAAAGGTTAATTTGAAAGCCATCTGAAATACAAGCATCTATCCTATTAATTAAAAGAAAAGCCCAGGGGGTAAAAATGTATGGGCTTCACTATCAAAGACACAGCATGGTTATAACAATAATAATAAAATATTTTTAATTCTTACTATTTAGCTCAATGTATTTCTGCTTGCATCAGCTTGATCCTTTCTCACACAACTCTGACAGGCCAACATCACTGCCCTTCACATAAGTCTTATGCCCACGTGATGGTTGTCGGTGCAGAGTCCCCCTTTCCTAGAATTCTTCCTGGAAATCTTAAGCTTGTGTTTCACAGATTTCTGATACCTCCTCCATCATGACAGTTTTCCAAACAATGTCTGAAGTTGGTAATGTATATGGCTTAGGACTATGCTGTGACACTCACTAAATATCTGTTTAGTACGTGGCTCCCAATAATAGGCATATTTAGTTTTTGTTTATTTTTGTGAGCTTTTTTCCTTTTAACTGGTATCAACTTCTACATGACAGTGGTCATTTGGGGTTCTCTATTTAGCATTTAATCAGCCCCTAATAGTAATATAACCTTTAACATAAAACCTAATACAAAATAGGAAAATAAAACATACACCTATTTCCAGGAAATTTTTGTTTGACTATCACCCCATGATGCTTACGAGTCTTATTACTTTTAAATCTATCCAGTCAGCAGTATAAAGGCAACTGCCATTTGTGAGCAGTTGTTACCCATGCAGCTCCCAGTGCGCCAGGGTGACAGGAGGGAGTGGGGTGCCCTGGAAGATACCAACCTCTAGCACGGACATCCAGGGAGGGCTGGGTGTCCTCTCACTCCCTCACAGGCGCCTGACGCTCCCTGAGCCCTGCTTCGTGCCTGCTTCCAGGATCACCCTAGACGTCCCCAGCCCTCCTCTCTCAGTGCTGTCCCCTCCAGAACTCCATGCATGGTCAGCACCCTTCCCCGTGCCCATCACGTGATCCTCCCACCTTCACTTCCTATCTGGGGCCTACTTCCTTCCTAAAATCAGTGGCCTTGGCTGTGTACTACACACCAAGGCACTAATCAGCCAGCTCTCCACTTATAAATCTTAAGAAGAGAAAGAATAAGATCAGAAACCCATGTGTTCTTGATATGGAAAGCACACACTGCCCTTGTGCGTTAGAATTTCAGATGTCCACGATGCTCCCTGACAGTCTGGGCATGTAGTGGGCACTTAGCGAGGATTCACTGAATGAGTGAATGTGTAAATTAATAAATGTATAAATTAATAAGATTATTGCACAAAGTCTGTTGTCTAAAACTATATGAATAGTGAAGAAAGGTGGATGGATAAGGAAAACTGAAAGCTGAATAAATGGAAAGGATACATATCCATAGAAGGTCACCTTACCATGTAAAGGCTTTCATGGAAATACAGCCCTGTGTTGTAGAAGTTGCCATCATGCCTAGCGGCATGTGTCCTGGTCCTCAGCTGCTCTGTTTGCCGCCCCTGCAAGGCACAGCCTGCCAGTCGGCTCAGCAGGGACAGCTCTAGGACATATGAGCCTTGAGGAGCTTTGTCCTTGAGGCCTCTGATGCATTTGATCTGTATTTGAAACAGCTGAGGCAACAGAGACTCCTCCACCTGCATGAAAGGTAGAATTCTTGAATTACACTGGAACGGGGTAAAACCACACAATTAACAACAGGCTTCTGGGAAAGGGAATAGACAATTACTTTTACTCAACCTGTAATTGTCAGGTATTAACCATGATAACAGACAAGACACACGAAGTATAATTAAGAGGTCAAAAGGCAAACCTGCTGATGATAGGAGGGAAAGTTTAGCCAGCCTTTAAACGTGGTATGTTAATGATCTGTGACATCAAAAACCATTCATTTATGATAACAAGAAAGAATTAACAGGAAACCAACACTTCTAAAAACCACACAGCGTGCCCTCTCCGATATAAGGGATGGGGGAAACTAGACAGTAAGCTTCAAACTGGGAATCGAATTGGAAAGGTGGCAGTCCTGACCTACAACAGTAATCGGGGATCACAATGCAGTGTCGCTAAGTGCGCTGCGAAGCAGGCCAGCCTAAGACCTCACTTGATTAGCATGTTGTCAACCTGCCCCACAGGCTTCCAAAGAGAGTCCAAAAATAAGAGGGAAGTATCATGTGGATGCGTTTTGCCCTAAAATTTACCACCAGTTGCATGTGACCGGGGTAGATGACATCATACTCTATGGCAGGTTTGAATGTCATTGCTCAGCCTTAGCTGACAGAAAATGGCCATGTTCATTTTTAGTAAGGGTCTAAACAATTATATATGTTGCTGATTTCTAATGAACTACTGTTTCAGGTTAAATAAATACTAAACCAGGATTATTAATCAGTTAAATATAGTTTAAGCCAGGTGTGTCTCTATATCCCCATATCTCTAATAATTTTCAAAATAATTTGACCTTGAATAAGTTTCCAGTATGTTGTGCTTTAATCAAAAATAATGTTGTTTTTAGAAGCAAGTTTTTCTCTTAGCCACTCAAGTTAGTAGTACCACCAGTTAAACTGCAGCTAGGAGGAAGGGTTTTGTAACCCTGGCTAGACTTTATTTGAAAAGATAATATATATTTCCATATAGATAGTGTGCTTCTAGAATTAAATCACAGTTAAATAAACAGTAAAAATTGTTCATCTTCTTTTGTTTCTTCATGCAAGTCATACTTAAAAACTAATTGGAATAACAATTATTTTTGGTTTAATTAGAAAATCTTAATTAACAACAAAGACTTAACCTTCATATTTTGGTTCCCGAAAATATTTTAAAAATTAACACCATGTGAATAAATAAGACAATCTTTTTAAACCTCAAGGCAGGATTACTGATGCAGGCAGACGGAGTTATTAAACACATTCTAAATTAAACGCCTCTATGAATTTCATACTGAAATACATTGTGATAGTTTTGCATGCCAAATGTGACATTTTGTGTTTTAGATTCATCTTCTGTAGTAATTTCGGAAATGTCATACAAACAAAGATTTTGTCATTTACCAGCGCAATCACTCTGCATGGCCGCCTGGCCGGCTCTTTGCTGGCTCTTGTGGTGGTTTCAAGTCAGCAAGCCATAAAAAATCTTTATCTCTCTGAAACACAGCAATTTGGAAGATAATCGAATGGTGACTAGGGGCAGAAATGCCAGTCGGAGGAATTAGACCACAATCTCTCTTGCATTTACAGCCTCCCTCAAAGCGAGTGTCAGACGAAAAGGAGCAGGAGACGGAAGACTCGTCAAATCTCAAGCCCTGTCTCATTTGCGCAATGGCAGGCCCGCCCAGCTGTTCAGCAGGGATGGAGCCCGGTCCACTCTGCACCCTGCTTCCAGGAACTCCAAGGACTCTGCCCTTGAGAGCGTTCGGCCATCCTGTCTTAGCACAGAGTTCTCATCAGAAAATATTTATTAGGCCTGCTCAAACTCTGCTTCTCCCCAGAGATCCTCAGGCCGCAAAGCACAACAGGCCCGCGGATCGATACCATTGATTTCATCATTTGCCATTTTGCATCTGGAAAAAATGTCCGTCCCAAGAGCCTCACCTTGCAGCAAGAGCCTGCCGCTCCCTGGCAACTGTGAGTTACTTGCGCGAGGGAACCAAGCCTGGCGACGCTGTGTTTTTCACAGACATGGAAGTCTGCTGCGAATGGCTGACTTGGAGTTCTGCTGTGATTATGAGACGGAAGGAGAAAGAAAACAAACAGGTAACAGAATACAGAGCAAAGCGCTGCCTTTGCAAGCACAATGCAATTTGATGTTTACCTTAAACACTTCGTCACATTAACTAGGAATTAGATGAACACCACATTACAGGTGTCGCAGCTGATTAAAGTCAGAAAGGAAGTGGCCTTGGAAGTGTTGTCCCATAGAATAGAAGACTCACTGTGCTGTACTGTATTACCTACTGATCTCCCAATAATTGAAATGTCACTTGTTGAGAAATTACCAGGAGATCCAATACAATCATCCCTCCGTATCTGTGAGGGATCTGTTCCAGGACACCCGGGAATACTAAACTCCGTAGGTATTCAAGTCCCTTGTACAAGATGACACTATGTTTGTGTCTACACACATGCTTCTGCGTACTCTGCTGTGTAGCCCTAGATTACTTAGAATGCATAATGCAATGTAAATGTTACATAAACCATTATTATAGTATATTGTTTAAAAGATAAGGGCAAGACAAATGTCTGTACATGTTCAGGGCCGATGCGCCCATCATAGGCCTGTGTTCTCAACGATTGGGTGAATCCATGGGTACAGAGTCTATAGATATGGTGGGCCAACTATCTTTCCTCAGACTTCTTGCCAGTTCTTATAAACTGTTGGAGAAACTTTAAAAAGAACTTCATCTAAATTCATGAGTAGCTGAGATGACATAAACTGTTTTCTAATGCAATGGCCAGAGATCACGATCCACTTCTACCCTCCAAATGCTCCCCAGGCTCTTTGCTTCCTATTAACATTTGCATACTTTATTCAAGATCCTTCTTTATTGTTGACTTTTTTCTTCTTGAATCTTGACAGCGTTTGCCTGCTTCCCCAAATTAATTTGAATAAAGAAGGATCACGTATCTTACTTCTCCTGACTTAAGCATAATTCTGTCAGCAGGGCCATCTGTGCCAATGACTAGTCCCCCACCAGAGGAATAGCCTTTTGGGGTCTCACTGCTGATTTAGTTTCCTATGACACAAATGATTTCCCTTAATTTGGTTAGAGTTCCATTGACACAAGGGTTCATTAGGACACCCATTTGCCAGCAATTCAATTTCAAATTAAATACACTTTGTTGTAAATTTTATTACTTTTAAACTACTGTATCTATTGTCTTTAATGGCCCTATTATACAGTTATGAAGGTAAACAGATTTCATTAGTAAACATCTAACATTTTGTGTTTACCACAGTGACATGATTTCCTCAGTTTCTGTCTTTGTTCCCTTGGCAAGAACTGCAAGGCATTCAGAAATATCCTAAAATTTTAATCTAGATAATTAGATACCACATCCACAATTATCATCTGAAAGGGAAAAAAAGGTAAAAGAGTGTGGTCCCTGCTTAGGATTCCACTACTTATAATGAAAGACTTTCTAAAAAGAACTTCTTTAAGGTTAAAAGGGGATATAATGCACAAGAAAAGGTTAAGACACAGCTTTAACATGATAACAAATACCTAGAGACCACGTCGGACTTCATTCCCTTGAAGCAATCCTATTCCAGGTCAGAAGCCACCAGCAGACAGGAGGTCACATGTGCATCAGGACCAGATCTACATTATCATTTCTGTTTCCCCAGGTCTTGAATATGTATTAACCTTATGATTATGCAAGTAGGACCATCCCTCAGTGTCTACTGAAAACTGGTGGTTGGGATCCTACTTTGAATGCCAAAGTCCAAGGCTGCTCACGTTTCTTAAGTAAAATAGCATAGTATCTGTACATAACCATAACCTTAAATCATTTCCAGATGATTTGTAAGTAGAGATACAATTAAATTCCTTGCGGATAGTTAGATGGTAATTTTTAGAGAATAAAGACAAGAATAACTAGCTGTACATATATGGCACAGAACAAGGCTTTTAAGGCAGAAAGGGGCACTGTTTTCTATCTAAGGTTAGCTGAATCCATGAGTGTGGAAGCTGGATACTGACGTCTCGATATGTGTTTGTGCACTGCAAAGATTCTCTGGTTATCCACAGCAGGGGTAGAATCGCTGGTGAAATTCTGACTTCTAGTTTTCATAGCTAGCTAACCAGACCCTATTTTTTCGACACAAAATGACACTGGTGCTGTGCATGTTATTTTGTAACCTTTGTTTTCTGCTTAGTATATTATAGTCATGGGTTGTTTTTTTTTTTTTTTTTCTTTTTAGGTATTACCTAGTGTTTGATTCCAAGGGCCTATCATAATTTATGTAAAGGAACCCTTACTGCTGGATATTTAGTCTAGTTCCTATTTTCATCATTGAAAGTTTATGTGTAACTAGCTCTCTCACAGAGAAAGTCTTAGAAACTTCCCTGGCCACTTTCCTCTGCAGGCACAGGAGGCGTGCTGTCCCACACCTTACGGGTTGCCACACTGAGCACTGGGGTGGTGCTGTAGTGATATATGATCCCACACCATGACCCAGCCTCTTGGACACTAACGAGCCCTCACAAGGAGGAGGCAGTTCTTTCTAGGTCTCATCTTACTGCATTTGTAGTGGAATAAGAAGGTAATAAGGAAAACAGCAATGAGCAAGCAGTGTGGAGACACTGCAGGGCTTCTCAACCTCAGCGTTACGGACATTTCAAACCTGACGCTCTTTCACTGTGTGGGCTGCTCTGCACCTCAGCCCCAGTTGCTGATCAAAAGTGTCTCTTCACACCACTAAACCTCCTCTGAGTGAAAAGCTGATCTCCAGCAAGGACCAGTGATGTACAGCATTAAGGAGCGCTTACTGAATGTTCAGCATATTCAGGGCACTGTCTCTAAACTACACTTTTCTGCTCCAGTCATCCTTTAAAATAATCTGACAAGTTAGTAATTATTATTATGATAATATATTTCTGCTTTTTAAAGGGAAACTGACACTGAGATGTGTTTGCCATCTCATTTGAGGTCACGCGGTGCAATCAAGTGTCACCACCCAATCTGAAAACCATCTGTGAACCCACACTTGCTCCTACTGTCTGAGGGAGGCAAGGCTGTCACATCCACAAGTTGGAGGATATATACTGGCTCATGGATGTAGATGTTTTTCAAGAGAAAAACAAAACGTGGCTTCCAGATGTAGGGGTGCAGATAGAAAGCCCCATCCCCACACATCGTATAAATAAAGGGGCACAGATGATATAGCCCATGATTAAATGGGGTCAACGTTCCCCAAAATCTTAGGATGAATTAAGCCCCAGGGCATTTATCACCTGTAAGTTTTAATGCATAGCAAAACACAGAGAGGTAAAACAGAATGCATCAAACCTAACATGAAGTTACGTACCTCTTGGGTGTTTTGTCCATCTTTAAGTATGACATAGGAACGTACTGCTTAAGTTTTTCTCTCTCAAATTTCAAGTCCTACATAGAAAATGAGAAAAACAAAAATGAAAGTAAAATGGATTCGAAACACTCCTGAAAGGCCCCTGTAAAATTTGTTTTTGCTATGATCAGGATATGCTAATACTCCACGTTAAAGATCTCAGAGACAAGAACACCAGAGCTATTCCTTTGGCAGCTACTTTATTAGAGTACCTAACTTCTCTCTTAGTGACTTTCTGGCCAGGAAGGTAGAAGAAGTAGTTTTTTAAAAAATCACAAAAAGGAGGGAAACACTTAGCAGTTATCAACACAGCTGTCTTCATCTCTTCATCCCCTCATACACACACAGACACACACACACACACACATGCACAGAGCACAAAGGAATAGTTTTAGAACATGTGAGATGACATGGCTGGAGGCATAGCAAGGGTGGTAGATTAACTAACGATCAAGAGATCATAACACCCAGCAGAACTGAATCAATGGGCTCTGGGTATGGAAGGCCCACTGGAGTACTGGTGCCAACAGCATGAAAGAACTGGAAGGAGAGCCAACCAATAGCTCAGTAGATTAAATCATCTGCTTAGGCAGATTCAGGGGCCAGGGGTTCGATCCCTGGGCCTGCTGTGCCAGCTCTGCCCCCATAGTGAGCTGAGATGGTGATTGAGCTTCAGTGTGGTAGCGCTCCCCTGTAATCCCAGCATTTGGGAGGCTGTAAACAGGAGGATCACTACAAGTCCGATCTACACAGTAAGACCTTGTAGCCCCTGTAGATCCTGTACTAAATACATTAAAAAAAAAAAAAAAAAAAAAAGGAGGGAAAGAACTGGAGGGGAAGACAGCGTGCTGTTGACTCTTCTGGAGAAGCTTATATGCTGGTTTTCCTGATATGAACTTGGCTGTTCCCACCTCAGGTCCTCACTGTGGCTGAGGATGGCTGTGGCTCTTTTCGGGGGAGCCCTGGTTTTTACTTCGAGCTCCACTTCCCGGCTCAGGTACAGATCCCTCGGCCTGCTGGCACAGCCCATCAGCCTGCTGGCACAGACTTTCTAGTTCCCACCACTGTCATCTGTTCCTTCCCAGTGTGGCTCTTTGGTACAGACTTCCATGAGACATTGTCTTGGGTGCTAGGCCTCCAGCTAGACTCATGGAGGACACTACCCTGAGCTCTAGGACGGCAGCTGAACTTGTGCAGGACATCGTTATGGGACCTAGGCCCTCAGCCAGATTCTTTGGGTCTCTGGTAGATGGGCGGACCACCTGCACTCTTCTTTACTTGAGCGAATATTATAAAATAACCATATAAATCATGTGCTTCATATTAAATCTTTTCCCTTGTAAGCCCTAGCTGTAACAAGAAGGTACAGAGAATAACAATACTTTTAAGGGGCTGGGGAGATGGCTCAGTGGAATAAGTGCTTCCCTGGTAAGCGCAAGGGCCTGAGTTC
>NDGM011024312.1:0-12338 GCA_002564305.1 Octomys mimax
CTACCATTATGAACAGAACGTCCATGAGAGCACAGAATTTAGAATTTTATAGGTTGGGACTATTTCATGCAGAAGTGTGATTTATTTTCCAAACAGTTTGGAAAAAAAATAGGAAGAAAGAACTTGTGAACAAATACAATTGCAGTGGTGTGAAAATAGTCCTTTGGTGCATCAGGAATAACTTTGCCCTCGGCTCCCCATGGGTTGAAAGTTGTGAATTTTTCTATGGAGTCAAAAGAAGCCTCAAAACCGCTCAGATTGTTTTCCAAGAAAGTATAGTGAACTCTCTGATAAACAAGGTGATTATTTTCCAGGAAAAAGTAAGAAATGAGGTTCTCCATGTATAACCATTCTTCCACCAAAAGAAACTAAGAAGAGGGACTGGAGAGGTAGCTCTGTAGACTAAGCACTTGCCTGGCAAGCACAAGGGCCTGAGTTCAATCCCTGGTTCTGCCAAAAAGAAAAAGAAAAAAGAAAAGAAACTAAGAAGAGAGCAAATACAAACATGAAAATGTTTCCTACAGCATCTTTGGAAACCGACATCCCAGTGCTAACTGATCCTGCAAATGACATGTTGGGGCCAGGTCAGGAAGAGCCTGTACCAGGGGTTCCCCTGTGACCCTGAAAGGTCACACACTCATCAAGCTTTTCAGTCCCGTGTGCACTAGTTGATTTGTTTGCACACTCTGAATATTCTCTCCTCTAGGAAAATGCTCTATGATTGCCAGGGCCATGTTTGAGGAAATACCCTAAACTCCCTCACAGAGACACCCAACTGTCCCTACCATCCTGACAATCTATAGTGATAAGGATTCTATTCTTCTGTGAAAAAAAAAAAGAAATGAAAGACATTGGATGTGGGTAAGATCTCAGCTCTCCCCAGCCCCAACCTAACATTGCAGGGAGACCAGAATTCCAACCAGCCCTTTCAACATGTGTAGCAATTATAAAACTTATCCTGATTTTTTTACTACACAGAAATGTATATGAACTCAAATGAATAGCAGCATAAACAATGGCAACCACACACACACCTTGCATGTATATGTTTCCCTTCGTGTGAACTTTAAGCAGAGATAAACTGAACCTGGGATGATACCATGCACAGTAATGATTATTTGCAGGTGAAGAGAGGAGTGTCCACATGGGACAGGAAAGAACCTTTGGGGGTTCTAGAAATGTTGATACTTTGATCTGAGTGGTGAGTTCCTAAGTAAAACTTCATTGAGATTTCCACTAAAAAATTGTACAGGTCCTGGCAAGATACCTCAATGAAAAATAAGAAATATAAGAAAATATACATGTGTTGTACCTGAAAAAATCTTACAACTTTTGCTTCAAATGATATCTTCTTTTTGTTTTAAAATGGTGATGATCTTTTGATTAGTTTACAGACCACCAATCCTGATAACTTGAGAAGCACCTTTCAAAATACGAACACAATTTTCAATTAATTAGCAAATGCCCTTTTTAATCTTTTTCCTGTTTCGTATGTACTCATTAGAGTCACTTCAAGTTCCGAGCAATCTTGTTTCAGAGCATACCTTCATCACTTGTCGAGATGAAATAGCTCTTAGTAAAAGGAACAGTGTAATATCCTTATTAGGAAGTCAATATGTTATGTGGTGTCAAAGACATTTGGCATTTCGTCCAACTATGAAGGGTCAGGGGGAAAAAGAGAAAGCCTCTTCCAGAAAAGATTTGGGAGTGTTGAAGATAAGTAACAACTACCAAACCAGACACTTTCATACTTTGAGGCTTCAAAGGAGT
This sequence comes from Octomys mimax, assembly GCA_002564305.1. Lineage (NCBI taxonomy): Eukaryota > Metazoa > Chordata > Mammalia > Rodentia > Octodontidae > Octomys > Octomys mimax. The sequence goes on from NDGM011024312.1 coordinate 1,771, forward strand.
GACAGCAGCTGCTCCGACTCACTCTCACAGGAGCCAACACCGTGAAATTTCTGATGAACCATATGCAGGAAGGGATCGGAGGAAGGGCATCTGTCATTTACAAACAAAACTAAGCAGCCCATGCTAGACACAGTATAATACTTGTGAGGATGCAGGGCCCCGGCAAGGACCAGCAGGGGGAGCAGACCCGGGGCCAGCTGTGGTTGGCACCCAGAGCTGCGGCCCAGGTGCAGACCTGCACCTCCAACCAGCCACGTGGCCACCCAAGGGGATGGAGCCAGGCAAGGGGCTCTGCAGCTGGCAACACTGCATGGCTGCCCCAGCACCCACCAAGGATCAGAGCTCTTTGCTGTGGGGTTCTTGATCACCAATGCCTCCCAGAGTGCTGAGATTGCAGGTATGTGCCACCTCCCTGGTCCTTTCTGCCTACCAGTTTATTCATTCAGCCAGGGGTTACTAGAACATACTACAGTTGTTGTGAAGACTTTACACTGTGGCTACCCTGTCCACCGCACCAGTGTCCCTGGTCCCTTCGGGCTGCTAGCCCCCAACACCGCAGCCTGAGCTTTCTCTCTCTGGTTTACAGACCCACGGGCCCAAAACCCAAGCACTGTAGACCTGGCGTGGCTTTGCAGCAGCCGCCTCTCACCATATCTGTATGCCGCGGAGAACCAAGTAGGAGAAGCCTGCAGTCTCCTCCCCACAGGAAGGCACGGTGCCTAGCTGGGGCTCCTGGGACGCCCGCTTCCTGAGCTGTTATTTTCTCTTAGGAAAACTTATTCCACTAAAGGTTATGGCTCAAATCAGTAAACCTCTTCAGCCCCTGTAGGTCCTGAGGAGCACTGTTGCTAATCTCACCTGTTTCTGTGTATGAGGCAGCATAGTGTTGCTGGGGCAAAACACTGGCGGTGCACAGCTTACAGCACGAAGGGCAGGCTCAGACATTTCAGCCCAAGGCCAGCTGGATCAAAGGCAGGAGCAGCCCAGCAGAAGAGCACAGGAAAGGGATGCACGGGCTCAGGGTAGCTGCAAAACACAGAGAGAACAAAAAGCTACAGGGAGAGCCAGGGCGCGGACATCACCCCCGACCCCTGGCTACAACAGTGTGCTAACTCATCACCTGAGAACCCAGTCAGGATGACAATCAAGGTGGGCCATGGCAGGCACCCCTGTGTCAAGGGGCACCCACAGCCTTCTTGCCTTCTGCCCTCACTGCTGGTGGGGGTGCCCAGACTCCTCAGGCCCAAGCCCTGGCCCCAGGGAGACTTGGAGTTCTCCATGGGATAAATGATATGCCAGTCTCAAGCACAGGCTGCTCAGGGCTGCTCAAATCGAAGTCTTGGTATAAACAGGATTTCTCAGAATTGTGATCCAAATTCCTGCCTCAGAAAAGAAGCAGAACATTTACAGCAGACCCAGGGGAACACCTAGAAGGACCCAACTGTTTGAATGACAAATTGGTCCCCAAAAGAACGTGGAGCACTTTCATGCCCCACCTTTGCCCAGAACACAAACGGTATTAATGTGGAGAAATTTGGTGTGAGGATGACATCTGGATGTCATGGTGCTCAGTGCGAACTGCGCCTCAGAGTCGACTTGGCTTCTGGACCACATCTCCTCAAAGATCTCTTCAGAAAGCGACGCTGAGGGATGTGGGGGAACAGAGGGGCTTTGTACTGTACACAATTACGGCATGAGGCACAGTGCCCAACCTCTGCGTGTCTTGGGCACGCCTCAGTGAGAGCAAACGCAGCCACTCCCAAGGACAGTCACCACTTCTTCACAGTGAAGGCAAAACCTTCCTTCTGGCCCCACAGAGGGGCCCGCATGTCCATTACTGTGACCTGTAGCACAGCCGAAGCCACTCCTCCAGGCCCTCAGGAGCAACACCAACGTGCCCTCACCATCCCCGCCCATTCTTCTCAGCTGCTGGTAACCACTGTCTACTCTAAAGAATTGAGCTTTAATGCAAAATTTCTGTTACAAAAGTCCAGGTTCCACAGGGCGCAGTTCCATGGAACCTTGAAGATACATGGTTCCGTGGTGCTTCAGTCCTGTTCCATCGTTCTGGCACCTTCTTCTGCTCAGCACATCAATTTTTTTTTTCTCTAATTATATTGATTTTAGCAAATTGTGGTGCCTGTCTGAGCTGATTTTCAAATATGAACAGCAAAAGCTTCCAGTGAAAGAGAAAAACAAATGTGTTGTGCACACGAAGATGCATTATTCCCTCAAACTTTCTACAGAAGAAAAAAAGGCAACACAAGGAACGTGAAACCTGCCTGATAAAATGATGGGCTTCTAAAAGATAAACAGCCACTCCAATTCCCAGAAATCACCGTCACACCTTCTAAGTGCTCGTTATTCTTCTTGCCTCAAAAGTAAGTAAAAATCAAGGGTTGAATCTGTATTTACAATTTCAAGTTTATGCCTCCGAGGGTGATCAGGTGACAAACCAAAAGCTAAGTGATGTTTCAAAATCAAACTATCGAGTACTTTCATCATCCAGCGAGAGCAACCAGCACCCTCCTCTGCCCCCGCCCCCGCCCCGCTGCCTCCTCTGCACCAGAACACAGTCCCTTGCATGCTTCACCACCATCGCCAGCTCTCGCCTGCATCTGCCTGCGCTGTGGGCCTCCTCCAGCCGGGAGCTCATCCAGGCTCTAGATCCTTCTTCTCTTCTTGCTATCAGGACTGTTCAGCCCCTTCCCATGGCATTCATTCATCAACCACTCATTCATTCATTCATTCATTCATTCATTTTAGAGCATGCACCAAACATGGAGTAGGAAACCTTTGCTGCCCATGAGGCCCCGAGCTGTGGCTGTGGATGGAACAGGAACAGCCATGGTCCCCTGAACTGAGTGCACGTTTCTTCTCTGACCACTTTGGTTTCTCTCAGTGATGCCCCTGTTCTGTCGGAACTGCTGTGGAAATTGTCCTTGTCCTCTCCTCTTATTTCCTGGAAGTGGCCAACCACCAAGCCACTGCCCCTCAGGCCCCACCCCTGGTTCCCTTCGTGTTGTCATCCCTGAGAATGTCTTGCTGGTGTCCTGCTTATCTGCCTGCACGACCTCAGCGTCAGGTTGATGACTGCACAAGTGACAAGCTCTCCAACTGCTGACCCTTTCCATACATGTCCTGGTAGCTCTTTGACCTCTTCTCCATGTTGGGTGAAAGTGGACCATTTTACACCTGGGAGGTGGCAAATGAGGTAACACAAACAAGCTAATCTGCATCTAAATGAGCCCTACTTATCCTGCTCAGAAGAGCCTAAGGTAGGACCTCCGCTGCAGCCAGGGATTGGCCCCTCGCTAGACAGCGGGCACCAGCCCTGGCGCTCCCACAGACCGTGAGCCCCTCTCTGCTTCATGCTCAGACCATGTGCCTGGCCTGGAAGAAGCAGCAAGCACACCCATACATTCCCCAGCAGCTGGAGGGTACCTGTTGCTCCATTAGTGACAGACAACTTCGCTATGTGCAGCATGCCTGGCTGTTCTAACCTGCACCACAAGATGAAGCCTAACTTCCTTTAGGAGCAGGGTACCCACATACTCTGGGTCCCAGAGAAGTACACACCAGCCCTCAGATGGTGCCAAGCAGTCCTAGGAGTGGGCTTGTATGGGAATTAGCCAAATTGTGCCTGCAATATGTTTCCCACTGTTCTGCCTTCTTCACAGCAGGAAGATCAAAATATAATGATAAGAGAACGTGAACATGCTAAGTCCCCACCCTTTTGGTGTCAAGTTCAGAAAAGCTATTACATAAAACAGGAAAGATAATCAGACACAATCTCATACTCAAGGAACTTTGCATAAATTTAAATATCTTACAGAAAGCACAATATGGGGGGAAGCAGTTGCCTGATTTTCTTACAACGCATCACCTTGCTTCTTTCAAGTGATGATGTCAGGACCCAAGTGCTGAGCTTTGCATTGCTGGACAGAACAATAATGTGCAGCTCAGGGAGAGCTTTCACCTGGCTCAGGGTTTCAGTGGACTCAATGCAGACTTAGCGGCTCCACAGCAGGAATGGCGTGGCAGAGAAAAGCCGCCCAGGTGACACAGCCAGGAAACCCAGCAGGGAGAGCAGCACCAGAGGCCGAGGTCGGGACACCTGCATGGCCTGCCCTCCAGCACCCCGCAGTGTGCTCCACATCATCTACATCACTCGGGTGGGCACAGCCAAGGCTGCCCATCATGAGAACACCGAAGCCTGCGGCTGCCATCTCACCTGCTGTTTATCTCCTGCAATATAGTATTAAGTATTGCCCGCGATGTCCGATGAGCCTTGGTAGTAATGTGCACCCGACCACCGCACAACCCAGCACTGCCAACACCAGCAGACCGAGAAGAGCCTGACCAGTAGGGAAGATAAGACCGTGGCTGGACTGCCCTCAGAAGGCAATCTCATGTTGAGTCTGTGGAGTGTATGTTCACGAATGCATTGAGAACATGGGCCACCGTCAAGTCTGCCTCAGTAGCAGCACTCTGGAGGTGACCTCGAAACTCCCAGCCCTGTGTGGGCGCAGAAGCCAGAGAGCTTGTTCTCCTGCGTGTGACAGCTGTGCACTGTGGGCACAGCGGGTCCTGCAGGAGCTCCTGGTCCTCGGCACACTCTTTTGGTCCCACTCATTTCCCTGTCAATTACTGAATCAAACCTCAAATAGGATTCTCCATCTTCCTAGAGGTCAAAGTGTGCCAAGAGGCGCTGTAGACCAGAGAAAGGGAGAGGCATCACCAGCCACTTACGAAGCACTCTGGGAATCTCAGAGGCGGTGGCGTCCAATGTTCCCGCACCAGCGAGCAGCCAGCTTGGACAACGCAGACCTCATGTGGGGTTCTAAAATGAGTGTTGCCACAGAAGCACCATGCATTGCTACTTTGCTACATTTCTTATGATTAAAATTGAGTGCAGCAATTCATCACCCAAGAACAGATGAAGTCAAATAGAAGAAAAAACAAAACGGAAAATGCTGGGAGGGAAAACAAGCTTCACCCAGTCCCTGACGCTGAGCTGCTTAATTAACTGTGTTCTTGAAAGAATAAGAAAATCATCTAAAAGTGAAACATGCCTGGAAGTCCTCAGAGTGATGCTCCTAGCAGTCAATGCAACATGTTGAAATAGTCTCCGCCCCTTGCATGGAATTCTGCCAGGAGAAGATGTTTAATGTACTTCGCATTGGTTTTGAGGGGAAACATTGATGAGGCTCGCTCCATATGCACAATAGCTGTTCCTTATATATTGAACTATTCAAAAACTTTTAACTGCCTTTTGAAACTTCACGCAAAACCAAGACTGAGCACTGCAGCAGATGTCAGAATCCTGCGTGCATTTGGGGCAGAACCTGAATCAAAATGTGCTGCTACCATTTGGGTCAGGAATGGTCCCCAACAGCCATGTTGATGAGGCTCTTCCCCAGCTGGCTGCTGCTTGGAGGAGGCAGAGCGCTGAGGAGGTGGTGCAAATGTTTCCGCGTCCTCCGCAGGATGGTGCGAGTCTGGTCTCTTCCTCACCAGCCTCCCGGCCTGGAGGTTGATTTCCACCATGCACTGCGGCTTCACTGGAAGCAACAGGGCCAAGCGCTCATGAGTGGGAGCCTCCGGTCTGTGAGCCAGAGAGGACGGCTCTCTCTTCTGCACGGATCATCTTGGGTACGTGGTATAGTGACAGAAAGCTGAATGACACACATATGAGTCAGTGGAGAGAGCAGCACTGACATTCGCAGAGACCATGGCAGCCAGAAAGTGCACTCCACACTGAGAGAGATTCAAGAACAATTTTTTTTAAAAAATGTGAAATAGAGAAAAAAAAATCACACCTCTGTGTACAGTGTCAGCCTACAGACACCAATTTGTAACTTTCCAGACACATTTAAAAGATAAATTTTTACCCAAAAAGGATAATGTTTGTGTGTGAGCAAATATTTTACCACACGTAGAATGGCAATATATTCCAGTCTTAGATGATAAATAATAGGGCTACATAAATATTCAATATGACATTTACTATTTGGTTAAAAACTTGGTATTTCAACAAACAAAAATCTTCACTCATAAAATTTTACACGTTTTCTTTACAATGTGTCTAATTGCACTTTTGCTTGTAAAAAGCAGGTGATAAGTGGGTTCTGCTGAAATGCAGTTAAATGAAGAAGAAAACACTAATAGAAGCACAAACCAACACCTAATTCAAATATGAGTATATTGAACCAGCACAGCTCATGAGAGGAAAATGGACCCTCCCAAAATGGCTCGGCCCCGTGGACCCCTGTGCCCCTGGGGTGCTGCCTTCCTACTCCGGCCACAAGTCAGGCCTACACTCAGCTGAGTCCGAACTCCACTCTGAGAGCACCTAGTCCAAGATTAAATCAAAACTGCAGAGAAGTCACGGTCCCTGCCCACACCCTCGCGCCGGAGCCAGCATCGGGCTTCCGTCCAGGCTGAACGGAGGGCGCCCAGCATCTCGCTGAAGACCGAGTCACCCAGCCCTGGAAGAGTGCCGCGCCCATGACCCAGCGGGTCCTCCGGGAGGCGAGAGCCGCCTCCCTCTTCTGGGGCTTTCGCAGCACCTCCCTGGGGCTGGCTCGGAGTGCCCTTCCCAGCAATGCTCCACCAGTTCAGGTCTCAGGTCATCTCCAGAGCTGAAGAGGATCCTCCCGAGCCTTCGCCCTTCACCACGCAGGGCTCTGTGCTAAGTAACTGGGGAGGTCTCCAAGCCTTTCCCGTGAGGTGCACATGAAAGTCAACCCTCAGTGCATAGGAACTCTCAGGAACTCTCAGCGGCCCTCAACCGGCAGGAGGGCGCTGGCGAGCAAGTTCTCAGCGCTCAAGTCCCGCTGCACTGTCACGGAAGGCAGGCTGTGCGCCGCTCAGCTCTCTGGGAACGCGCCTAGGTAGCGCAGCTGCCTGGCGGCCCTCTTCTAGCACACGGGGTGCCCAGCCGCCCAAGCACCGCTGCCCCCCAGTTGCTATGCTGTTCGCATACTGCTACGTGACAACTTGCCTCAAAAGTTAATCTCTTTAAGCAACAAACATTCATTAGCTCATGCTTTGTGGGGTCACAAATTGAAATTGATTCTTACAAATGTGCAGGTGAGTTTGGCAGGAATGTCTTCTTCCATAAGGGGCTCAGAAAACTCCAAATAATAAACCTGACACAGAGGTGTCTTTTGTATGTTTTGTTAGTGGGGCTGGACATTCTCTTAGTACGCCTGGAGACCTAAATGCTTTGGAGACCAGTGTTCTTCTAGGAAAATGCATTCAGCACCTTTAAAATTAACTTATTAACTTATAACTTAAAAATAAAGTTAACTCTGGATATATGAGTCTACACAACCCAGATAGATAGATGATAGATAGATGCCATAAGGTTACATGAATCAACTTAGCCTCGTGTCCTAAAACCTACTGGGAAGAAGTCACACAAATTTCCCAGCTTTTGGGTTTAGAGACCCCATTTGACACAGCTACTCTCCGTTAGGGCATCTTCCCTAAAGAACTGAAAACAGCATAGCACAGTGATATATGCATACCCATGTTCATAGCAGTGCAATTTGTCATGGCTAAATCTTGGAAACAACCAAGATGCCCACCAACTGAGGAATAGATTTTTTTAAAAAGATGTACTTTTATACAATGGAGTATTACTCAGTTACAAAGAAAGATAAATTCCAGGCTTTTATAGGTAAACGGATGCAGTTAGGGACCACACTCATGAGTACTTTACTTCAGACTAGCAGGCGTAAACATTGTGTTGTCTCCCTAGTGGACGAACCTGAGGGGAGCGAGGAACTAAAGGGTACAATAAATACTGTGAAAGGGGAAGAAACTGCTCAAAATGGAAAGAATAGCTAGGATGGGGGAAAGGAGAAAAGAAAGAAGAAATATAGATAGATAGATAGATAGATAGATAGATAGATAGATAGATAGATATTACTAATTTCCATTGGTTTATTGAATAGAACAGTTAATGCTTAATTATTTGACCAATCATGCACACCTATATCTGGTAATCTGAGAAACAACTGTGAGGACAACAATATGAACAATACGCAATGTAACAATCATTGTTATTTTCCTATCATCTTGTTTTGAAATTCTGTATCATTTTTACTATTTTTGTTCTTTTCTTTAATTCTTTAAAATAAAAATAAATATGGGGTATGTCAGAATTTCATAGTGGGTTTGCATAAGATTGAATTGAAATGCAAGCATTTATTATTTGATGTATTTTATTTTACTATGTGCATTTCAGGAGTTATAAATAGTAGATGGAAAATCTTTATAATGTAAATATGAGTTACTATGCATCTTAGGTCAGCGTTGTAGAACTCTGCGCACTGTACCAAGCATCTGAAGGGTCAGCCACATGGTCTGTGGCCTCCCATCCCCAGAATGTATGTCTGATACCCAGTCAGGATCCGTGGGCCCCCCCCAGGACCTCTAACGGTGCACACTTGTGTGCCTCACCCGCATGTAGCCTTTAAATCATGGCAGATTACTCGGGACACCTCAGGCCCTGTGACCACCCCGTGGCTAGCTCTCCTAGGGAAACGTGGCATGGGGAAGAGTACTGTGCTCTGTGCATGTAGATTTTTCCACACACTTTTGCTCTTCAATGGGAAATCTCAGGTGCAGATGCCATGGATACCACGCCATGGGCTTTCGAGACACGGGGTCACCAATACAAACCCATGACCTCCCCAAGGCAGATTCACAGAAGACACTGAAAGTAATGGCCATCGCTTACAGAGCACCCACTGCAGTCTTCGTGCTGGTGACACCACGGTGAGCAGTGTCCGTTTGCATTGGAGACTCAACAGTTGACCAAATTACGGGGAAGCCACAGCACCAGCNGGACCCAGGCTCTCGAACTTGCTGCAACCTCCAGTGCCTGCCACCACCCAGAACGAGAGCGAAGTCAGGGAGACAAAGCCCAGCCAAAGCCACGGGGTGGGGCAAAGCACAGTGCACAGTGCTAGGAGACTGAAGGCAGCCGGCCTCCCAGAGAGCAGGGTGAGGTCAGCGCCGCTGTTCTCTCCCCTACCACGTACTCTTACATGTTGTGCTGGATGCTTTCGTGTTTGGTTTATTTCTATTTTAATGCCTGTCATTCTGGCTGGCAGCCAAAGTCATTTTGCTTAGCCAAGGATTAGTTCATCTTTGTGCTGTGTGCCAGGGACCAATGAGAAACCGACATAAATTTTGCAAGAAACTGCCTTTTTCCATACATCGTATTTTCACAGGAAGGGTAAGTTTGACCAGAAGGGCAGCAGGCGTCCCCTCAACATTGGAACTGGCCAGTCTTCTTCCTGAACCCCTTTCCCCTGGGGCTGCCTTTAGAAAGCCTGCCCTGTTAATCTCCTTCTGTGCCCCTTTGAGATACAAATCATTCTCTAGCCTGTAGGCAGTTTTACAACTCAGGCTGGCATTTCTCTAGGACCTACCCTCCCCCCAGGAAGGGAGGGAGGGTGGGAGCTGGTGGGAAGGCGGGAGTCTGACTGGAGTGTCAGTCAACAAACAGATGGGCCTCTCCATTGCTGTCCCCCCGGTTCTCTCTCCTAGTTCATCGCCTTGTTGATGAAGTCACTCCTCTTGTTGCAACAGAACTGAGTTCTTTCCTCTATTGTAATCACCTCTTCCCAAATTGCAAAATTCTTGAATTAAGCCTGCCTTGCCTGTTTAATTCCTTCTGGTGTCTTTTCTTTTTGGTAAGTGAAGGGAATACAGATGTGAGGAAATATCTAGAAGTAACTGCAGGAGGATGTTGGGCAGAAGCTAGTGTCCCCCACTCTACATCACTGGGAGGTCACCCTAGTCACATTTGCTGGCCCAACGCTCCATTTTAAGTCATTTCTTACAACTTATAAAATTCTCATCGCTGTCCCTGCCAACTCATTTGGGGAATAGACATGCTCATGTTAAATCCCTGTCTAGCTATTTTCAAGCCATGGGGTGTGTAAAAATTTTAAGTCTTCTTGTTAGCAAACCTGCACTATGTATTGCCAGAGGGGAAGCCAGTTGGTACAGCCCCATCAACAGCTTAGGCAAAGAAATGAGAAGGAAGTACATAAGCCATAACTAGGAAATAGGGGAACTAGAAAGTAACGGAGAACAATCCATGGGAAAATAACCAAGGAAAAGGAAGGGTGAGTAGTTATACAAAGAGATGAGGGGAGGCTTCGAAAGCAGGCCTCCTTTCCCATTCACCTTCCAAGTGCATTGACTTCCACAGGCACAAAAGGTGTGCTGAAGAAAGCCTTCCCTGGAGAACCTTGCATTCCAGAATGCATCGCCATGTTGCAGACAGTGGAAAGGCTAAAAGAAGGACCAGTGGCCACTCCTGCAATGGCCTGGGATGAGGGACAGAGGCGGGGCTGCTGGCCCGCCCTGGAAGGCTCCTTCATGTCCTGCACATCCCTGGATCGGGGAGCCACGTGGAAGCATGGAACTCATGTTCTTTCTGGTGTTTCCTCAGCAGGTTCTGTGACATGGGTTTCTTTTCTCTGAGTGGGGTTCTTGCTGATTACAAAACAAAGTGCACGCTGATGATAAATAGGACTATT